>VDFB02271358.1:471889738-471930681 GCA_007258455.2 Sequoia sempervirens | reverse complement strand
GGGTGGGAAAGAGAGGAGAGAGTGGGACAAAAAGAAAGGTGAGGGAGGGAGAGGTACATAGGTATAGACGAGATATAGAGGTAGGTATAGATAGGGAGAGAGGAGATATAAATTGAGAGGTAGGTAGAAAGATGGAGAGGGGAGATAGAGAGAGGTAGAGAGGGAAGAAGAGAGGGAGTGGGAGGGAGAGAGAGAGAGAGAGAGAGAGAGAGAGAGAGAGAGAGAGGAGGGCAGGAGAGGTAAAGAGGGATAGTTGAGAAGATTGTAGAGAGGGAGAGATAGCTAGAGGTTTGAGATAGAGAGTAGAGAGAGAGAGAGGAGAGAGAGGTGAGATATAGAGGAGGGAAGGAGGGATAGGTAGGGAGAGAGATGTGAGATAGAGAGAAAGAGAGTAGAGAGTGTAGACATCTAAATTTTACTGCTCCCACACGGTCAAATTCACCTCTTTATTCGTCTATTTCACATCCTCTGTTAGTATTAATTAAATCGATTGATTTAATTAATATTCCCCTCTTTCCTAAAGTTTCATAAAGTATTAATTTAATAATTAATACTTTACCCTTTCATCCCCTCCCTTTCTAAATTAAATAAATACATCAATTTATTTAATTTAGTCATTTAGCCTTTTGAATTTAAATCAATTTTAAATTATTCTTTTTCTCTCTCCTTGTCACATCCTCCATAACCCTCTTCTAATCTAGATTAATTTAATTAATCCCTAATTAGGATGTGCACACCTTAATCAAGATTAATGTCACATCCTCCATATTCTCCCACTTGATTCTAATCCCTCATTATGTTTCTTAATCACTTGTTTGCACAACCTTAATCTAATCCCCTTGCTACATTTAGCATATCTTTTTGGTCAACCTTCACATTTTCCACATTCAGCCTAGACCCTCTTACCCATGTGAATTTAAAATTCACTTTTTATTCCTCCAAGGATTTTCTTATTCCCCATGTGATCATTGAAAGGTCACATTAGTCACATGAAGCCAAGAACCTTCTATTATAAGGACCTTGTCTTATCCACAAGGTACTTTTCAACCTCCTTCATAAGAACCTTGTCTTATCCACAAGGTACTCCTCATATGAATTTAAAATTCATATTTATTCTCCCAACCACCTTATCCATTCCAATCATGTGAATTTAAAATTCACATTTATTTCCCCAACCACTTTTCTCTTCCCCATGGAGATTTTTGAGGAACACTAAAATTCCTCATATGTCACTTTCCTCTCATATAGGGACAAGAAATTCCTTTTTGAGGAATTCTTCTCCCCTTCCAAGGTACTTTCAAAGTACTTGTCCTTCTTCCACATCATTTGTACCCTTTCCATCTCACCATGTCCTTTGGACACTTCATCCTCCACATGGCAAGATGTGAGGGCTTGTGAGTCCTCAACTCACCATAGCCCTCCATCTTGGCCATGGTGGCTCAATCCCGACCGTTGAATTCTCTAGATAATTCAATTTCTTCTATAAATAACCCCCCTTCCCATTCATTCATTTACCTTATGCATTTTTTTCACACTCATTTAGCACTCAAGCCGTTCAAGCATTCATCAAGCACTTGCTCATCTTTTGCATTCAAGCACTAGTTCATATCCTCCATTGTTACACATTTCCAAGCTTGCATCCCCTTCATTTACATTCATCTCTTAGAACACCCACATCCTCCATTGCACCTTCACCTCTTTGCATATCATTTTAGATCATCTTGCCACTAAAGGAGCACACATCCAAGCTTTAATCAAGGGCCAACCAAAGAGATCAACACAGATAAAAGGTATAATCACTTTTGTTTTATCTTTCTTTTGTTTGTGTTCAACTTAGGCTAATCTTGAAGTGGTCTAGTATTCTCTACTTTACATCTCTTAGTTTGTTTTGCATATTTAGGAGTAGAAACACTTGCACACATTTATGGTACGCCCTGTGAGACCCAAAAACGGGTCCTTTTACTCTCACGTTTGCTATTTTTTCATATTTTGCAGGTTTAGGTGACACAGAGGGGCGACCCCGCCCTCATAGGGGCGACCAAGACCTACAGAGGGGCGACCAAGACCTGCAGATAGGTGACCAGGACCTGACATAGATGCCTGTCTGAGACAAAACAGTTAGTTTCACTCTTTGTTTTGGCAACAGGGGCAACTAAGACCTGTAGATAGGCGACTAGGACTTGACATAGATGCTTGTCTGGGGTAAAATAGTTAGTTTCATTCTCTGTTTTGGCAACAGGGGTGACTAGGACCTACAGATAGAAAACCAGGACCTAACACAGATGCTTGTCTAAGACAAAATAGTCAGTTTCACTCTCTATTTTAGCAATAGAGGCGACCAAGACCTGACACAAATGCTTGTTTGAGACAAAAAAGTTAGTTTCACTCTCTGTTTTGACAACAAGGGTGACAAGGGCTTGCAGATGGGTGACTAGGACTAGCAGAGGGGCGACCACGCCCTAAAATGGGTGACTAGGCCTAGAATAGGGGCGACCCCGCCCAAACAACAACTGCGAGGTAAAAAAAATAGTGTTTTGAGTAATTTTTGCAGATCATTTTTTGTTGTTTTGACTATTATTAACCCCCTAACTCGTCTTGTTGGTGATTGTGAAGGTTTTTACTAATTTTTGTGTAGGTATTTTATGCTTGAGAGAGAACGAAGGTTAAAACTACTAACACGTTTATTGCAAGATGAAACGACCAAGGCATTTAGTTAGTTGTTTGCTTTCATTTTCGCAGTAATTAGGCACATAGTCTAAGTAGGGGAGTCAATACATTGTGTGCTTTGTTTGTAAGTAATCTATTGATGGAACCAATCCCCTTGCACCATTTAGCGATCCTGGGTGAAGAGAAATCATAGCTTACTTAAGTCCTTTGTGTTACACAAGGGGGTGTTACATCGTTTAAGCTTTCCCCTTGCACTTCGTGTGAGCCTGAGGAGTAGTCAAAAATGGTTAGCGTTCTCTTCTTAGTGGGACCTTCTTGGGGATTTCATCACTCCAAGGGACAATTCCAACCATGCGTACCAATGGGGTATATAAAGGGGGGAGGCCAAAGCTATACCCCAATCTAGTCATGTCGTGTCTCGTGGAGCGTCAAAGCTAGGGTGATACCTAGATAGACGTGAAGAGTGTGTCTGAGCCTTCAATATCTCGCTGGGGTTCCCGATTCATGCTTGTGATGGATTGGTGTTCACAGTTGTGCCTCACGTACTGAGTGTATATCGAGTACTCCCTAGATCACCTTGTTTAGCCTAGTTAGAGGACTGTGTTGGCCATACCCCTCATACTAATCATAGGATTGTGCTGCTTGAACTATCTTTTTTGTGAAAAACTAGTGCATATCTTACTAGTCAAGTCAGTCTTGCCTTTTGCTTGTTGTTTGAAGTGTTTTCTGTCCTTTTCCATAGTCATTTTTCTTAAGTCAAGTTCAGGTTTGTTGACAGAGGTGACCACACCGTGACCAGGGGCGACCCTGACCTCAAGAGGGGTGAACTTTCCCTTCGTCTCAGTCATTTTTGAGTCAAAATTGTTCACTTTTCACCCAGAAAGGCGACCCCACCTTGAACAGGGGTGACCAGGACCTGTCCAGGGACAACCACGCCCTACAGAGGGGCGACCATGCCTTGAAAGGGGTGAGCAGGCCTAGAATAGGGGCGATCCCACCCAAACAGTTGCTTTTCATGTTGAATAGTCAGTTCCGTCTCCCGTTCTGTCATTCTGTTAGTCCGTTCTCCCATTTTGAGCTCCCATTTCATCATTCTGTCAGTCTATTTTCCCATTTCGAGCATCCGTTCCATCATTCCCTCAGTCCATTTCCCCATTCTGAGAGTTCGTTCTCCCATTCTGTGAACCCGTTCATCCATTTAGAAAGTTCATTTTGTCATACGGGGAACTCGTTTCATCATTTGGGGAACCCGTTTTGTCATTCGGGGAATCCGTTTCATTGTTTAGGGATCTCATTTTTCCATTTAGGGAACCCATTACATCATCTAGTAAGTCCATTTCATCGCTTGTCAGGTTCGTTTTCTGATTCTGATAGCCCATTTAACCTTGTTTCTGATTTAAACAAGTCTAAAAACTAGTCAGGTGACCAGGCCTTGGGAATAGGTGACCATGCCCCTTAGACAAGTGACCATGCCCCTCAGATAGGAAAACTTGCCCCTTGAATAGGAAACCCTACCCAATTGAAAGATTCAAATAGTTGGGGACCTAAAACCTTTTCGTTTGCGGTTATCTAGACGCTTTCATCCCCTTCTGTTCACTCGTAATTAATCCTTTAGTCCATTTGCACTTTCCAAAGGTCATTCAGTCATCACCCGCATCATATAGGCACTCTTAGAGCATCTCTAGGTTGCATTGTTCATCATCGTTCTCTTGATACAAATCCCCTAAACCTTGTTTTAGAGGTTATTATCCAAATTGACCTAAGCATCTAAATTCAATTGCTATCCTACACATCAGTCATTATCTTTAGCCCAATCAATCCACTTCCATCTTGAGGTGAATTCGGTGCCATAAGTCAGCATCCTCAGCCAAATCAATCCATTTCCATCTTGAGGTGGATTCGGTGTCGTAATCATCTATCTATCCTTTAATCTGATCAACCAATTCCTTAAGTCACCTAGGGTGATTTCTAAACTAGATTTAGAATCCCTTACATCATCCATCATCTAATCTTGTCAGTTGTTTCATCAACCGATCATGATCCATCATCAAAACCTATCAATCATTTTACCGATCAATCCTTATCCAATCATCCAATCAATCCTATCCAATCATCCAATCAACTCTTATCCAATTATCTAATCTCATCATCCAATCAATCAATCCTTTACCCAATCTAATCAATCTTCCAACCGTCATTTAGGTCACCCTTGCATTGAGTCTAGTCTCATCTCAGTCTACCTAGTAGTTTTGCATTTTCATGCCTGTTCAGACCAGATCACAAACCAAGAAGCAAATGGCACAACAACAAGGTCAAGGTTCCCAGTCGAACATCCCTCAAGATCCTAACAATGAGGAAAACATCTCTCAAGATCCTAACAATGGGGCAAACATCTCTCAAGATCCTTACAAAGGTGTGACCATCCCTCAAGATCCCCATATCGGTGCTTCATCACAATCTAACACTAACGGTCAAAATACTTCACTACCCAGTGACGAGAACATGATCAATCAACTTGAAGTCACCGTTGATGAATACCTAAGCAATCCCACTAATGTTCGGATGACAGATCACCTCCTCGACGAGTGTGGGGATAAGATCTTCGCTACTCTTCTCATGAAGGGAGTCAAACTGCCATCTGGTTTTTACATGTCACAGTACATCAACACCTAGACCCCTCCAGTGCATCAAGATCCACAAAATGTTCTCAAAAATTCCTATGTTCTCGAGGGTACACCCATAGATAATTGGTATCATCCTAAGTTTGGGAATGCTATGATACATCAAGTTTCCAATTATCCTCCCCTTCCATCCGCAGCCTCTACGAAACCATTTGATCCTTATGATCCATATGCCTATGGAATGCCACAAAACATCCTGTCTGCTCCACCACTCCCACCTTAGTATCCTAGTCAACCACCTGTCAACATTGGGGGAAACCCCTTTCTCGCATTGACGCCACCACCAGACCTATACCCACAGGTAATCTCCTACCACCCCCTCATGGTAACACTTTGGCGTTCCAACAACCTCCTGTTAATCCTCATCAGTCCATTTCTTTGTAGGCACCGCCATAGCATGCAATTATCTCCTCACAAGCACCACCACAACATACCACTGATATTTATGTCCCCATGCAACAACATCATCAATAACCTCCACAAAAAAATGTTTCAATTCCACAACAAAACATGTCGTAGAAAAATGTTCCAAATCCACACCAGTATATTGTCGCTCATATATAACCTCATCATCAGGCAACACAAATTGTATCACACCCTCAACAACCACCTCATGGTGCCTCTGCAGTAGTCCCACAAAAAAAACACATCCCATCTCACCCTCCTTATCAATAATACCATACGCACGTTCCCACACAAACGTAGTGTAATCCTCTCGTGCAATATCTCTACCATCTATCTAGCATGTACACTGCTTATGCTAATCTAAATATCCATGTGGCCTCTCATAATCCACCATAGACCTAACCGCCACTTTACACTAATCCTCCACAATCACACACTAATCCCTACCATCAAACCATCAATCTGTAACTACCGTTGTATGCTAAACAACAACTGCCCTATTAATAGGGCGCTCCGTCCACCTCTCACTACCAACAATCGTCATCACAACAACATGGCACTTCCACATCCTAATACTACCAAGCTCCACACAATGCCCCATCCACTTCATATTACTAGCAACAACCACCTCAGCAACATGCACCCTCCGCCTCTTATTACCAAAATCTATCATCATCCTATCTGCCTTACGTTAATCCACAACCCGCTTATGCTAATCAATATCAATCTACACCCTCATACGATCCCAATGCTTTTGTCCCATCTTCATCACATCAGCAATATACACCCAATTCATCTAATCCAACTCCACCCGCTAATAAAAAGCTGGAGGAGCTCAAAGTTGCATTGAAAGACCTACAAGCAGGTACGTCCAAAAAATCCTTCAAGTTTGAGGAGATTTTACCATATCCGTTTGATTCGCCAATTTCACTTGTCCCTTTTTCGAAGCATTTCGAGATACCCAAGTTTGACAAGTATATGGGAACTAAAGATCTAAAGGCCCATTTACAGGAGTTCTATGCACAATGTCAGGATGTCCAACATAATGACAATTATCTCCTGCCTATGTTCCCTAGAAGCTTAGGAGGGCCGAATTTAGATTGGTTCATGGGTCTCAAGATGGGGACAGTTTCTTCCTTCACTGATCTTTCTGAATAGTTTGTCAGACAGTTGTCCTTTAATTTGGAGGACATTGACACTCTAGACCTCTTGAAGGAGAAGCAACGTGATGGAGAAACTTTCACAAAATACCTACAAAGGTGGTGAGTTGTAACCAGTCGTATGAAATACCCTCCCAGGGAGAAAGAAATGGTCACCCTTTTTGTGGATAATGCCCATCCCAAAATGATGCATGCTCTTAATCTCCTTTGTGTCACTACCTTCAAAGAGGTTATCGGAAAGGGCCCCATCATTGAGAGAGCGCTTGTCGCTAAAGGGAAAATTAAACTATACAACTCAGATAAGGACAAGTCATCCGGTGATGAATCTCGTTATTGGAATAAGAACAAGAATGCAGTCAACGATGGTGTCACTGATACTAAACATGTTCAAGTGGCCAATACCTCCTAGAGGAAACAACCATCCATACCCAACGCCATATCTATGCCATAGGGGGCACCTCGACCCCCTCAACAATCTAATCAAAACAATCAAGGGAATGGTAAACGTCAATACACTCAATTAGGAGAACCCTTGAGCGCTTTCTTCAATAGGTTGTTGCAGGTCAATTACCCCATCACATATCCGGTGACTAAACCTTTTGATGAGTTTAAACGTAAACTTGCTTGGTACAAGGAAAACAAGTATTGTGACTTTCACAAGATCAAAGGACATTCCACAAACAAGTGTCAAGGTATGAAAATGTATGTTCGAGATCTTATAGATCAAGGAGATATCCATGTGGATGCCAACTAGGCCTTGTCATCCAATGCTTTCCCCAATCATAACCAAGGTCCTAGCACATCCAATGCAAATTTTGGACCTAGTAACAATAACAACCAGGACAACAACACTAATAATATCACCTATAAGAATGTCCCACTTAACTATGAGACTCTCATCACAAATATTGGGCAAGCGGAACCGCGTGTGTCTATGATACATGTCAAAGGAAAGGAGCCTCAATGTGTTGTTACCACTCATCGCACTTGCATTACTGTCCCTGGAGCCTCCGCATCAGCCCCATCACCTCCTATAAGCTCTCAGTAAAACATCCTTGATCATCTAGGAAAGACCGCAACACAAATATCTATCCTAGATTTGCTAAAGTATTCTCTAGTATATTAGGAAATCTTGAAAAAAGCTTTACAGGATACCTATGTCCCCAATGACATCAACCCCACATGGTTCCAAGCTATGGTAGGACACCTTACATCAACCTACCAACTAGGTTTCAGCCAAAACGACATTCCTACCATCAATTCCAATCACAATCGACCCCTCCATATAGAGGTTCTTGTCGCTCAACATAAAGTAAAGAGGGTCTTGATAGATAATGGCTCTGCTCTCAATCTCTGTGTTGGTGTTCCAAATTGAACCAGACCAATGAATCCTAAAGACTTAGCCAATTTCTTATAATCAGACTCAATGGGGATTTGGCCAACTGACAAGATTTAGTCAAAGACTGAGATCTTCTACACTTCTGGGTCTATAGGACCAAGGTGGGTCAACCTATACAATGCCCAAAAATTAATTCACTCATACACATTGATATTGCTTTTTATAGCAGATAAATCCCAATGAAAATATACCAAGGAAAGCATTAACAACCTAAAATCTGGCTAAATTCCCAGTATAATCAACACTAACTCAACAATTGGGAAGCAAGACTCAACATAATACAATAAAGATTAAAATGATTTTGATTTAAGAAATGTTTCCAAGATGCACTAAGCTGCCAGATAAATCAGTGCCTAATTCTAGGCCATGGAGTCAAACACATAAGATGAATTGATCAACAAACATACTTCAACCAGTGGATTTAAATTGTTAATGCTTTGCATCAACTGTTAATGTATTACATTAACAAACCCTCTCCTGTTATCAATCAAACTCTCCTTACCAAATCCAACCTACACACTTGAAATCATTGTTATCTGCTCAAAGTATTTAACTATTTCTTTGAAATATACCCATAAACAAATAACACAATCTCATGAAATTTGAGATGACAAACTCAAAATACTTGGTATTCTTGAATTCATATGATTTAGTTGTACAAGTATGGAGACAATCTGAAGATACTCATGAATGTGCAAACACTTTCATGGTTTATTTACATAAACTAGCTGCCATTTGCTCATGAAATGAGCATTAACAGCTTACAGACTCAAAAATTGACTCAGAATTAAACATTTCTCTATCTACCCAGCCCCATACAAAACCTCAAAATCTCTTTACAAATGAGAGAAGAAGAAAAATATAGAAAACAGAAGCAACCCTAAAAATGATCCGTTGAAGACATCTGGAAGCTCCATTCTTGTTGATTAACAATTTGCAAAGCTTCTCTCATCTCTCCTTAGCAAAAAACTTTTCCTCCAAAATCTGCCTCTGCAATTTGTTGTCAAGCAAGTGAAAAAATACCCATGCGATGAATCTCCAAATTCACCCAGCTATATACAAAATACTTGTTTGCCCGTGAAAATCCTTTTATCTCCCTGTAGTTGCACATTATTTACTTTAAAAAAGTAAACATTCTCCCTTTGCACCTTTTAAAATATTGCCAGCACAAAGTGAATATTAAATTCACTTCATATTAAAATATTCCCTCCATGCACTTTAAAGTTTTACCCACTTTACCTCCAGCGTTGAAAAATTCCATTTAAAATGCAATGAAGGTTCTCAGCAATTTCATCACCAGGTAAACAAAATTACTCATGCCCCTGTTTACTTGAAATTTTACAATGAAATGTTTGCCCTTTATAATTAAAGCATGTGCTTTTAAAAAAAAATCCTCAGGCCTCAAAATATTCATCTGGGTGAATGAAATATTTACTGTGCACCATTTAAATATTTCTCCATTTAAACAAACTCACATACTCCATCTTCAATTGGGCTTTTAAAATAAAACTATTCAAATATTGCATTTGGGCAATATTTAATTCATGGGCCCACCATTTAAACATTTTCCCCATTTGGGTATGTGCAGGATCATCATGGAAAAAATAGGCCCTTAAGTGGCAACAAAATCAGAAAAATCAGAGTTAGGTAACTTGACATAAAAATTTGAATAGGTTATCTATATTATTTCAAAAATATGTAAGAATAGAATCTGTAGCAAATTGAATGTAGTTTCTAAACTACTAGGTTTATTTATTTTAAAAAAAATCTATTTGGTGAAAATTTGAAATTTCAATGCAGTAGTACTTAAATTTTGGAAAAATAAGAAGTAGGTATCCGTCGACCACCTAACCACAATAAAATGATAATATTTTTATAAGATTTTAGATATAAGTAGAGGACTCATGTTGGATGTGATGCATATTTTTTGTAATTTTTTCAAGTAAATAATTAATTATGAATTTTTATTACAAATTTTAAAAAATATAAATTCTTGTATGTCTGACCACCTTAACTTGGTCAAAACTTCATGAAATTCATTTTTTATTTTTTTAATCCTATAGTATGTGAAGCATAGAATGTAACACATGTTTCAGATTCAAAAAATGTGATAGCGTTTGAAAGGTATAGGTATTTTTCAATCAGTCTATCAATCAGGATTTTAGTCATAATTCAAATAGAAAATGAATAATAATTATTTATTTAATTCAAAGTAAAGCATAATGTATATTGGTGGAAATATGAGAATCTCCTCTAAAAACCATTTTCATTTCATCAATTCTTGGTAAAAAAAAGGTTGTCAGCCACATACCCTACACATACCCATCATATCGCCACTTTTTGGCCCATCATGATCTTGCACATACCCATTTAAATGTTTTGCCTTTCACATAACAAGGGATTTTAAAAGCTTATTTCGGGCCCCTTTATTTTCTCGTGCAAACATTTTAAGACTTCATCGGACCCCACCCGTGCTACGTGTCCTGTTCTCGCCAACCCTGTGGTTTTTAGCCCACAAGCATGTTGAACCAATTTTCTGGCGGGGAATGGCCGAGATCAAGTTGTGTTTGCATGGCTTTGTTTTCCTCTGTTAATCTTAGTTTTCTCCATTTTCCCTAAATTCTCTCCTTTCTTCATTTGCTCGACAATGTTTCACACCTTTTCTACATTCTCCATGGCAGCATCCTCTGTTGATTTTTTTGAAAGTTGCTAAGGATCATCACATATCTATTTATCTTGCCCTCACAAGCTCCCTTTCATCTGGTGCATGGTTGATCTTGCAACTAGATCGACCTTTTTTAACAGATCCATTTGCGTATCCTGCAGTCATGGTTGTCTTCACTCATTCATAGCATTCACTTGGATGGGTACCCAAACCCTTATTTCATGATGCGTGGTGTCCTCCCTTGATTCCTCTGTGCTGTGTTTAATTTCCTCTATATTTGCAGCTAAATTTGTTAAAAAGTTTTTGATGCCTCTACATTTATATGTATTTGCACACACTGCAATCATTGCATTCCCAGCATTCCTTGAGATTCCATAAATTTATAAATACTTTGACAGACGCCCATATCCTCCATCATGCACACACCTCTTCTTGTTGTGTTTGCTTTAAAGTTTCAAGACCTTTCAATACATTCATTTAATGCAATGAGATTTGGCATTCCATTTGGAATCTTTCTCTGGCGCAGGCTAGAAGGGAAATACGACTGCCATTAGTGTTTTCTTAAAAGTTACTAAAGATTTATCAATGAATTTACCTGGTGCGTATGCTCTACAGTTTATGGAGCAGCCTTCTTTCCATGGTGCGGTGATAGATATATCTTTGTGTGCTGGGGTCTTTTTCAGATTGCATTACCTCCACATTTGCTTATGATGGCTGGTTGTTCCTTCTAAAATGTTTCCTTGTTTCCATTTACCATGGTTTTTATGGAGTTCCAAACCCTCCTCCATGCGCACTATCCTTTGTACGCACTTGCCTAAGAGCTTTTGAAGATTTTTAACAAATTTGCATTGTATTTATGTGCCAGTCGTGGCATCCTTCAATGATTCCTCCATTCATGTGTAGCTTTTAGCTTTCAAATCCTTTTCAACCTATCTATTTTGTATCTATTCTATTACAATATTTTCTCTCGGGTGTTCCACTGACCTCATACACAGAGGAATTCTATTTTTCTCCATCGAGCCCTTGAGGTTTAAAGGATTTTTCTTGAAAGTTATTACAACCTTTTACATAGTCCACTATGTGCATATTTTGGAGCTCATGATATTCCCTAAGACCATGTCTCAAATGCATTATATCAAACAAAATCATGTGCCCTTTAACTTCCATATCGGGTCTCTTCATGTTTTTCAAAGTCTCTTAATATTTTCAATAAATAAATTTTATGTTATTACTTCTATGACACTTCATTCGCTGCCAACAAACATTTTATGTGGAGGTTTTGATGAATATCCACACTCCAGCCTTAAGCCGCGCCCAGATGTGGAATGGTTTTCTCCATTCAATATGTAGAAGGTATGTTGGCTACATTATTCATTCCATTTGCCTTAAAAGCTTCCACAGGCTTTTCGACAAATTCATATGTGCATTTTGTTTAGCTGGCATGGTAGCCTTACAATGACATTTAAAAGAGGTGTTATTTCAAGCATTTTATTGAATCTTATGAAGACTTTTCAACAATTCCAGTTTGTGCGCACATTGCCCTCTTTTGTATAATTTTGGTTACTTTGAAGCTTCCCACGGGTGGAAGAAACATTTGTGCCTAAGAAAGTTTGAAATCATGGAGTACCCATACCTCTTGTAGTAGCCTACTAGCTGAGTCAAAGTGTCTTCTGATGATGAACTTTGTTACTTTGCTAATTCACATCACCTGCCTTGAACCATAACCTTCATGATGTTCTTCATTTCCAAAGTAAATCTTCTCTTTGCTTTCCATTACTTCATGTAGCTGTTAATCTCGTCTGCATCTCTTTCATTAAATCCTTGATTTGTTTTGCATAATACAGTTTGAGCTCTGTAAAATGTTGTGTCATCTTAGATCCTATCCTCCTTTCATGCCATCGATTCTTAGCATTTGATTTCATTTTATAGAATTGCTTCAATGATATATTTTCTTGCTAGTCAATCATTTTACACATTTCTTTACAAGCTTAAAATTGCTGATTGTATAATTTAACAATTGCTTGCAACACCACATTAGAGCAATCTGGGCAATTTGAAAGAACAAGTAATGCTATGGTTAGCCCTACAATAAAATGATTATATCACTCTAGAGACAAACTTGGCAATGCTAGAGAAATCCTTTGAAGTACTCTTGGCATTATGCTGAATTATGTGGATTCTTGTTGTCTATCAGGGCAACCAAATAAGGAATGCAAATATGAGTACCCTTCACCTTTCCAAAGCACAATGAAAACTGAAAGAATTCCATCAAAGGTGACATATGTCGGGTCCCCCTATGGGCCCGACTAATTTATTTATTTATTTTCAAACAATTTTCAGGCTCAAATTGCTTAGAGACAACTTCTAAGTGCGTCAAAGGTGAAAAGATGAAATGGGTTTGTGTTAAAACTCACTTTCTGACATGTTTGCAAAATGTGCAAAACTAGCCAGATAGGCTCTGGAATCACCTCTGAAAACTAGTCAAACGACCTCCTGGCATTATGAAAACTTACATGCATGTAGAAATTGGTCTAGAGAATTGAATGCAACAAACAACTTGGAAAAAGGAGTCAGGAGGTGAAAGATATTCACTGTCAAAGTTGCTTACTTGAACTTTCTGCAACAATCAGCTGTTCTGAACCAATTAAAACCTATGAAATTGCCTCGTCGCAAAAATACCAAATCAACTCCTGGGAGGCTTCCATTGGAAACAGTGGATCACTTTGGTACATTGAGCATGTGTGCAAGAGGAATTAGCCTTAGTCATCAACCATCAAAAGATACTAAAGGTCAAAGTTGACTTCTTTAAAATGCTGTCAGGAATTGAAATGCAAAACTGAATAAATTGCATGCAGTTTTGATCTGCTAAAAATAGCAAATCAACTCGCGAGGCTCTAAAACCTGACATGTGGGCTCATTTTGGTATGGAGAATGCAGAACAACAACCACTTTGACTTGATGATGAACTGGTTACAAAATGCAAGCTCAAACAGGAGGCAACTTTGCAGAAGTGAACGTTTACAAACAACAAAAGTGTCAAAACCCTCCAGCTTCACTTTTTAAAACATTGACAAAACTCATTGTGAGAAGCTAAAAATTGACATTCCTACTCACATGGGACACATGAGTGAATGTGCAAAGGGTTTTTGCTTGAAAATCAATGGGCATCAAATTATGACCCTCCAAAGTAGGTCATTCAAGCAGATTTCTCAAATGCAGTTCTGAAAGTGCAAAGGAATTTTTTTTGAAAGGGCACTTCAAATTTGGGAAATTTCAGAGTGCCAACAGTGGCTCTGACTGGGGATGTATGCCCCCTTTGGGTATAGCAAGATTCCAGATCTCTGGGGAGTAAACCAAAAAACCGAGTCCATCAGGTGTTCTGAAACCGCTTCTTTATTCATTCTTCATTTTTCGAATTCACTTGGTGACACCCAGGCCACTAAATGAAAAATGTGAAGTCAATGTTTACCCCTTTCAAACACTTGGTTCTACGATGTCTGCCATAAGCCAAATCTGAGAAAATTATCATAGACCACCCACAAACTAGCTCAGTCGTTGACATGCTCCACTATATCACTATGTTTTCCAATGTCACTTACAATTCTGTCAATCTGCAACATGCCATCAGACATTAATTGAAAATCATAATCATTGTGACTTTTTACCTTGGGCAGCTCATTGTCATGTTCCATTGAATGCTCACTCTCTTGAACTAAAAAGTAGAAGCATTCATAGTCCATTTGATCTTCAACATCACAAAATTTGACATCAAAATCAGTTTGCACATCAAACTAAAAAATATCATAAGCAACTTGTTGTGTTTCATACAAATCATCTTTGCATATGTCAAAGACAAAAGATGCATATTCAAGAGCATCCCTGTACTGATCACTGCAATATATGCACATCTTTTGACATCTCGGTTCAGGTACATCAGAACACACCTTGGTATCATAGAAATAGGGATCGTATGCATAATTAAGACCCGAGGAATGAGAAAATACATTCATCTTAGGTTCAACAATGTGTTCTGATTCATTCTTCACATCATCATTCAATTCAAAGCCAAATACTTCAAGAGTAGGCTCAAGCAATTCAACATCAACAGGGACAACAAGAAGACAAGTATGTGCACTAGTAACTTCAAGTGCAATATCAATTGATATGTGTGCTGACTCAAAAGTGAAAGACTCGTAGCTAGTTGAAAACTCCTCATTAGCCATAGGACTAGAATCTTCATTTTCTTTCACATAAATTCTTTTTACATGGGATGGAAACATGTCAGTGTTCACACTATGAAGATCAGGAACATCAAACAAGAAACAATTGTACTCAACTTCACACTCATCATCATGAAATTCACCATTATTTTCACCTCTTGGCTGCTCTATACATGGACCAAGAATTCCTACAGTAGCAACACAATTTGAAACTTTACTGTCATCAACAAGCTCTTCAATATTATCAATGGGTAATAGTGTTGACTCAAGATCCTTATATTTCTCGCAATGTGCTACTTGATCAACCCAAATTGAAACTCTTGTTTCATCACCATGTACAACATCATCTTCTTCATGTATCACAAACATCTCCATATCTAATTCATATGAACAATCATGAGCAGTAGGGGCATGAGCATATCATCAGCATGTCTATCATATTCAACATTATGTTCTGAATCAACATGATGAGCATACATTTATTTATCTTCAAATTATGCATCACTTGTGCAATGAGTATGATTCATTGATAGTGAATCTGCATTACATTCCATGTATTCACCACATGTAATTTGTTCCTTCACTTGTGGACAAGTAACATCATGACCATCTATATCATTGCATTCTTCAAATGAGGAATATGCTTCTACATCATCCTCAGAAAAAGCAATCATAGTCGTCAGAGAAGCAATTAGAACCATCAACCTCATCATGATTTTCATCACAAGAAAAATCATCACTACACAAACCATGTTTAAAATATTCGAAATGAATACTAGAGGTTGCAATTTCAAGATCATAATCATTGGTCTGTAATGACATATCAACAACACATGCATTGTAATCACTGATCACAACATGAGAGGGAATGACACCTTGTATCTCATTTACTTCTCCATCAAATGAGATATCACAAGAGAAGCACTCATACATATTCACTTCATTATCATCCCATGTATCACTTTCTTCATTGTTGTTATGTGGATCTGCACATGTGTTGATTGTAAGCTGATTACAATGTTCATCTTCGACCATACAACATGGAACTTCATTTTCCTCAAGAGGACAGCTGTTGTTTTCATTTTGAGAATCCACATTTTATGCATAACCACACTTGGCTGATTCTACAATCTTTATCCAATCAGGTACTTGGTCAAAGCTATGGGGCTTCAATTCCTCTAGTAAAGTACTCAGCCCAGGTTCATAAATCTCACAAAACAAATCAATGCACACAAAATCCTCAGGTCTGAAATCTTTGGGGACTTCTATCAAAGCATCAAAAAATCTCAAAAACTTACATGGTGATTCTCCCTCTTGTCTCTTCATTTTATACAAAGCTTGAACAAAAGATTGCTGATCAACATTGCTCAAATTTTGCTGATATTCAACTTGAAGCTCATTTTGATCTTCATACTGTGATGATGAAGAAACCATAACAACAAAAGCATTGTCATCTTGACAAGCGTTTCCATTATCTGATCCTTGAATTCTATTGGCATGAGGTGGATAGGGATAACCAACACTTGCAGCTAGATACCCTTTCATCATAGAGTATTTCAAATTGTTCTCAATATCCATGGTAGTTTGATATGCCTGAAGTAATGTTGTAGGCTCTTTATCTCTCAACAAGAATCCCATCTTACTGTCAAATGCTCCTAAATACACAACCAAACATTCAACATCATTTGGCCTTATGTATTCAGGGATATCTCTTATTGCCTTTGCAAATCGAAGATTGAATGCAGAGACCAACTCATCTTTGCTTATGTGGATTTCCATAAAGTTTTTCCTTACCACACTTGGATTTACCCTTTCACCAAATTTATCAACAAAGGTTGTCATAAACTAACTCCATGAAGCAATAAAACATGACGGTAAATATGAGAACCAATCCCTGGCATCATCCTTCAAGGATTGAACAAATAGTTTCATAACAACATCCTCATGCTTTACCTCATAATCCCCCATCACATCCATGAATATTTACAGATGTTTAGAGATTGATTCTGAACTCTACCCTGTGAATTTGGGAAAATACTTCCTAACTTTTTTAGGGATCAGGTTCAAGAAACCTTTAATACCATTGAAAACCAATGGTATATACCTTTCAATAACAAAATCCATTTGGGGGCTTGGTGAAACTTGTTTTCCTTGCATACTTTGACTTTTCATTTCACAGGGAAACCCTCTTGTATCCAAATTCAATAATTATCTACTTCATACACGGTTTTCAATTGCATCATTTACTAATTCACCCATGATTCTAAAACATTGATTGAATATTTATGCCTTAAAGCTTTCTCAAAGGAATAATTCAAAATAAACATACTTCTCAAATCATTACAGATATTACATGTTACATATTTGAAGTATGTAAAGAAATACTACCATTCCCTTTCTTAATGCAAATTCATCTAATAAGGAACCATTTATGATCTCAAGTCTTGAAAATTTCTCATAAACTTCCTTCAAACAGAATAATGCTTGCTTTGGATTTATGAGAATACCTGGAAACTTTGTAGCAGCTGTTAATCTTTCTTCCTGACTGCAAATTTTGCAAATCTGGAATTCTTCTACACAATTCAACTGGTTCTTTAGACAGAGTCACCACCTCCTTTCACAGAGGAATAATCTTCAAGAGTAAATCTCATTCTGGGTCTTCTCCAACAGTGGAACCACACTCATATCCTTTGATCTTTGCTGCAATAATTCTTCTCCAGGTTCAAGAACTTCAATATTTGAACCAAATTCATAATGGAAAATAATATGACTCAATGCAAATGATATGACTCTGTTTCTAGATTCTTCAATGAGAATTTTCTCAAATTATCCCAAGCAGAGTCACCATTCTGTTGGTGTTCCAAATTGAACCAAACCAATGAATCCTAAAGAATTAGCCAATTTCTTATAATCAAACTCAATGGGGATTTGGCCAACTGACAAGATTCAGTCAAGACTGAGATCTTCTACACTTCTGGCTCTGCAGGACCAAGGTGGGTCAACCTATACAATGCCCAAAACTAAATTCACTCATATACACATACATTTCTTTTTATAGCAGATAAATCCCAATGAAAATATACCAAGGAAAGCATTGACAACCTCAAATCTGGCTAAATTCTCTATATAATCAACACTAACTCAGCAATTGCGAAGTAGGACTCAACACAATACAACAGGGATTAAAATGATTTTGATTTAAGAAGTGTTTCTAAGATGCACTAAGCTTCTAGATAAATCAGTGCCTAATTCTGGGCCATGGAGTCAAACACATAAGATGAATTCATCAACAAACAGACTTCAACCAGTGGATTTAAATTGTTAATGCTTTGCATGAACTGTTAATGTCTTACATTAACAAACCCTCTCTTGTTACCAATCAAACTCTCCTTACCAAATCCAACCTGCACACTTGAATCACTATTATTTGCTCAAAGTATTTAACTATTTATTTGAAATAGACCCATAAACAAATAACACAATCTCATGAAATTTGAGATGACAAACTCAAAATACTTGGTATTCTTGAATTCATATGATTTAACTGTACAAGTATGGAGATAATATGAAGATATTCATGAATGTGCAAACACTTTCATGGTTTATTTGCATAAACTAGCTGAAATTTGTTCATGAAATCAACATTAATAACTTACAGACTCAAAATTGACTCAAAATTAAACATTTCTCTATCTACCTAGCCCCATACAAAACCTCATAATCTCTTTACAAATGAGAGAAGAAGAAAATAATATAAAAAAAAGCAACCCTAAAAATGATCCGTTGTAGACATCTGGCAGCTCCATTCCCATTCATTAACAATTTTCAAAGCTTCTCTCATCTCTCCTCAGCAACAAACTTTGCCTCCAAAATCTGCCTTTGCAATTTGTTGTCAAGCAAGTGAAAAAATTCCCATGTGATGAATCTCCAAATTCACCCAGCTGTATTCAAAATACCTGTTTTCCTGTGAAAATCCTTTTATCTCCCTATAGTTGCACATTATTTACTTTAACAAAGTAAACATTCTCCCTTTGCACCTTTTAAAATATTTCCCAACACAAAGTGAATATTAAATTCACTTCATATTAAAATATTCCCTCTGTTAGTGTAATTAATTAATTATTACACTTGCATAAGTTTAGTTAGGTAATATTTTAATTCCTAGGTTAATTATTGTCATCCTTATCTTGTTGAGCTATCTTGTTGCTCAAGATAAGATTAGGGTTATGCATACTTGCTTTTATAAAGCAAATCATCTCATGTAATTATTGATTTCTTGAATAATATTATTTGCACATCTTTTTGCAATAGCTTTTCTTTTTCTGATTTTCTCTTATGTGGAAGGGTTTTTGGTTTTTGGTTTGATCTTGGTTTCTAACATGGTATCAGAGCTTTGATATGCAACCTCTTCTTAGAGTTTTGGAAATTTTCAGTGCAGAGTTCGTTCGGGGTTCCTCGAGGGTTTCATTCCTTGAGAATATTTATGAAGCGTCTTGCATCAGATTAGGAATTTCCATTGGATTCAGAGCGCTGGAAAAAGTTACAATTGGCTTTTATTTTTTTGATTTTGGCCATTGTTTGCTAGATCTGTGAGGGTTTCAAGCTCAGTGATTTTTGCAAGCTTTGGAGGTAGCCAATTTTTCAAAGCATTTTGGGCACAAACAGAGGTCACCATCGTGTTCGCAATAGCCAAAAACCCTAAGATTGCCCTTCGTTTCATCAATTTTGGTGAAGTTGGTTTGGAAGGCAAAATAAATTTGCCTGGGGGGCCGTACAACGTCCCGAGCATGTAGTTTGAGGCAAAAAAATAAAAAATAAAATTGATTTTTGTGCAGAAAATTGTGCCTCCAATTCAAAAAGAGAAGCGTTTCCACCTCTCAGTCAAGTGGCCACTGGAGGACCGCCCAGCTCGGCAGTGCCACCCCACAGTACCACCACCCATAAGGACCGTTGGCCATAGTTTAGCCCCTGCGGGCTCCAAAGCAGTTGGCCCCAGTCATATGGGGGACCAGAAGCTATGCACCCACCACCCAGCCCTAGCTGTGGTCCTATTGAGGACTAGGGGCTCCGCCCCTAGCACCTACCCGCTAGCCCCTAGTCGCGCATAGGACCAGGGGCTGAATTTTTTTTAAGCCTCCTGGGCTTCCTGCAGGCCTTATTGGGCCTTTTGGAGCAACTTCCATGAAAACAGGCATAACTTTCTCATATGGCGTCATTTTTCACAAACGAGATATCGTTGAAAAGCTGGTTCCGAGCCCGATCCAATGGTGAAGGTATTTTTTCTAGATTTTGCTTCAATTTTATATTGCAGGTCCTTGAAATCATATGTTGTTTTTACTCTGGAGGGCATATCTTTTGACTCGATGATCCTTTTTTCGCCATTCTTGCGGCGTTGGAAAGCTGGTTTAGTCCTCTACACAGATTTGAGGTATTTTTAATTTTCTATTTATGCATGTTTAACATTATCTCCTTTAACAATCATTGGGTTATTGTAATAAATGAACTGAGATAAAGTTCCATCAGGGGGGTTTCTTGCATAATAATCTGATTAGAGTGTGCATGCACTTTAATTTTCATCTTGTTTTGACAATAAATTGCATGGGTTATATCTGGTTTCTTAGTTTCTTTTGGCCACATCTTGCTCTTGCTTGACACATATCAGATTCACATCAGTTCACACTTCAGATTGGGAGCCAATGGTTCTTGATCCGCATTGGTTCAAATCCATCTTAGTTTGAGGGCCATGTTTTTATGGTAAATGTTCCAGAGTATTTATGGTACTTATTCCCATGGAAGAGTTTTAGTCTTAGTTTGGCATCAGCATCGAGATACACGACTTCTATTTTTTGTCATCATATCATCTACTGTTGCTTCACAGATTCTAGGGTTGTTCCAGTTTGTGAGTTTTCTAGTGTTCCGTGGCATTGGGTCTACTGTTGCATTATTATGATTCTGCCTAAGTCCTTTAGTGACTCTCATTTGGTTTCTTGTAGACAAAAGTATCTTTCCTTACTTGTCAGATTGCGGTTCTAGTGTTACTCCACAGTGTTCTTCTAGTGCTTCTTTGCATCAGTCATCTCATTATAGGGGGGTTTTGTCCCACTGGGTTTTCCTTCTCTACCTCATTATTTCATTTATACATGGGTACCTGATTAGGCCTTGTTGCCGGGACCCATTCATGCTTTCTTGCATTCATCCTAGTTTTAGGTGCATGCCTTTTTTAGTCTCCCTGAGTTGCACTTATGGGGGGGTGTTAGTGTAATTAATTAATTATTACACTTACATAAGTTTACTTAGGTAATATTTTAATTCCTAGGTTAATTATTGTCATCCTTATTTTGTTGAGCTATCTTGTTGCTCAAGATAATATTAGGGTTATGCATACTTGCTTTTATAAAGCAAATCATCTCATGTAATTATTGATTTCCTGAATAATATTATTTGCACATCTTTTTGCAATAGCTTTGCTTTTTCTGATTTTCTCTTATGTGGAAGGTTTTTTGGTTTGCATGTCTGATCTTTGTTTCTAACACCCTCCATGCAAGGTGCTGTCACAATACTGTGTCTCACTTTTGGCATGTGCTGATTTTTTCCTAAAATCACTATTTTTAGAAAAAACTAATGATTTAAGCCTTGAGAGGATTCATCTAAAGGGTTTCAATTGAAGAGGGATAGATAATACCCCCTTAGATCAAACCCCCTTGGATAGAACCCCTCTAGTATTAAATCATACCCACAATGGAGTCTCCTTCACAACTATCAAAATGCTGGCAAAAAACCACTTTTTCTTTACCTTTTCAGTGATTAAATAACATCATTTAAAAATTATATTTTGCAAGATTGTAGCCCTTGAAATAAGCTTTGCAACAAGTATAGGTTTGATAAATTTTCATTTTATCATGTATTTAATTTTTGATGTTTACTAAACATAGGTTTTTCTCTAAACATCGAACTCTTTGTTGTGCAGAGGTAGAAAAATAGTAAACCATTGTAAAAAAAATTCAAACAATACCCATTCCCTAGGTATTGATTTCCTTATTTCACCCAAAAAATAAAAATTGGATTTTGATATATACACAAAAGTTAGGCTGTACGACACACACTTATGTCCAAATTATAGTTACAGTGACTTCAAAAATTAATTTAAAAAAAAATATACAACAAAAAATTATGAAAAAATATCCTTTCCCTAGATATTGATGTTGAGAATCTATATTTCAAAAATTAGAATTTAATCCTTTATAGAAAAAAAGTTATGTTGTACGACACAAACATTACTTTCTGAAAATGTTGTTTTTTGTCTAAAAATAGTTATTAAAGGAGATGTTCAAAGATTCATGATTTATTTCAAAAAAATTACAAAAAATAATATTTATAATCTACACACAAATTGTCACAAATCACTAGTTCACATCATCTTCAAATTCTTAATGGTTTAGCTGCTATAGGTCTCAAAAGATGAAGATTCAGTTAAAAATATTGATGTAAATGTACATCTTGGGCAAAAAGTGAGACACAATATTGTGATCTCACCCTACACTTTAAAGTTTTACCCACTTTACCTCTAGCATTGAAAAATTCCATTTAAAATGAAATGAAGGTTCTCAGCAATTTCATCTCCAGGTAAAAAAAATTACTCATGCCCTTGTTTACTTCACATTTTACAATGAAATGTTTGCCCTTTATAATTAAAGCATGGCATTTTTAAAAAAATTCCTCGGGCCTCAAAATATTCATCTGGGTGAATGAAATATTTACCGTGCACCATTTAAATATTTCTCCCTTTAAACAACCTCACATACTCCATTTTCAAATGGGCTTTTAAAATAAAACTATTCAAATATTGCATTTGGGCAATATTTAATTCATGGGCCCACCATTTAAACATTTGCGCCATTTAATTTTTTTGCCTTTCACATAACAAGGGCTTTTAAAATCTTATTTTGGGCCCCTTTATTTTCTCGTGCATACATTTTAAGACTTCATCAGACCCCACCCATGCTACGTGTCTTGTTCTCGCGAACCCTGCGGGTTTTATCTCGCGAGCATGTTGAAGTAGAGATCTGGCGGGGAACGACCGAGATCAAGCTACGTTTGCATGGTTTTTTTTCCTCCGTTAAATTATCTCCTTTCTTCATTTGCTCGACAAAGTTTCACACCTTTTCTGTATTCTCCATGGCGGCATCCTCTATTGATTTGTTTTAAAGTTGCTAAGGCTCATCACATATCTATTTATTTTTCCCTCACAAGCTCCCTTTCATTTGGTGCATGGTTGATCCTGCAACTATATCAACCTTTTTCAACAGGCCCATTTTGCGTATCTTGTAGTCATAGCTACCTCCACTCATTCATAGCATTCACTTGGATGGGTACCCAAACCCCTATTTCATGATGCGTGGTGTTCTCCCTGGATTCCTCTGTGCTGTGTTTAATTTCCTCTACATTTGCAACTGAATTTGTTAAAAAAAATTTGACGCCTCTACATTTATATGTATTTGCACACATTGCAATCATTGCATTCCCTGCATTCCTTGTGATTCCATCAATTTAGAAATTCTTTGATGGACGCCCATATCCTCCATCATGCACACACCTCTTCCTGCTGTGTTTGCTTTAAAGTTTCAAGACTTTTCAATACATTCATTTTATGCAATGAGATATGGCGTTCCATTTGGAATCTTTCTCCGGTGTAGACAAGAAGGGCAATACGGCTGCCATTAGTGTTTTCTTAAAAGTTACTAAAGACTTATCAATGAATTTACTTGGTGTGTATGCTCTACAATTTATGGCGTGACCTTCTTTCCATGGTGCGGTGATAGATATATCTTTGTGTGCTGGGGTATTTTTCAGATTGCATTGCCTCCACATTTGCTTATGATGGCTGGTTATTCCTTCTAAAATTTTTCCCTGTCTCCATTTACCATGGTTTTGGAGTTCCAAATCCTCCTCCATGCGCACCGTCCTTTGTACGCACTTGCTTAAGAGCTTTTGAATTTTTTTAACAAATCTGCATTGTATTTATGTGCCAGGTGTGGCATCCTTCAATGATTCCTCCATTCATGTGTAGCTTTCAGCTTTCAAAGCATTTTTAACCTATCTATTTTGTGTCTATTCTATTACAATATTTTCTCTTGGGCGTTCCACTGAACTCATACACAAAGGTGTTCTATTCTGCTCCATCGAGCCCTTGAGGCTTAAAAGCATTTGCTTGAAAGTTATTATAGCCTTTTACATAATCCACTATGTGCATATTTTGGAGCTCATGATATTCCCTAAGACCATGTCTCAAATGCATTATATCAAACAACATCATGTGCCCTTTAACTTCCATATCGGGCCTCTTCATTTTTTTGAAAGTCTCTAAATATTTTCAATAAATCAGTTTTATGTTACTGCTTCTATGGCACTTCATTCACTGCCAACAAACATTTTATGTGGGGGTTTTGATGAATATCCACACTCCTGCCTTAAGCCGCGCCCATATGTGGAATGGCGTTATCCATGCAATATGCAGGTGGTCTGTTGCCTACATTATTCATTCCATTTGCCTTAAAAGCTTCCATAGGATTTTTGACAAATTCATATGTGCATTTTGTTTAGCTAGAGTGGAAGCCTTACAATGACATTTAAAAGAGGTGTTATGCCAAGCATTTTATTGAATCTTATGAAGACTTTTCAACAATTCTAGTTTGTGCACACATTGCCCTCTTTTGTATAATTTTGGTTACTTTGAAGCTGCCCACGGGTGGAAGAAACATTTGTGCCCAAGAAAGTTTGAAATCATGGAGTACACATACCTCCTATAGCAGCCTACTAGTTGAGTCAAAGTGTCTTCTGATGGTGAACTTTGTTACTTTGCTAATTCACATCAACTGCCTTGAACCATAACCTTCATGATGTTCTTCATTTCCAAAGTAAATCTTCTCTTTGCTTTCCATTACTTCATGAAGCTGTTAATCTTTGTTGCCTCTCTTTCATTAAATCCTTGATTTTTTTTGCATAATACAGTTTGAGCTCTGTAAAATGTTGTGTCATCTTAGATCCTATCCTCCTTTCATGCCATCGATTCTTAACATTTGATTTCATTTTATAGAATTGCTTCAATGATATATTTTCTTGCCATTCAATCATCTCACACATTTCTTTACAAGCTTACAATTGCTGATTGTATAATTTAACAATTGCTTGCAACACCACATTAGAGCAATTTGGGCAATTTGAAAGAACAAGTAATGCTATGGTTAGCCCTGCAATAAAATGATTGTCACCCTGGAGACAATCTTGGCAATGCTAGAGAAATCCTTCGAAGTATTCTTGGCATTATGCTGTATTCTGTGGAATCCTGCTATCTATCAGGGAAACCGAATAAGGAATGCAATTGTGAGTACCCTTCACCTTTCCAAAGCACACTGAAAATTGAAAGAATTCCATCAAAGGTGACATATGTTGGGTCCCCCTATAGGCCTGACTAATTTTTTTTTTCATTTTCAAACAACTTTCAGGCTCAAATTGCTCAGAGACAACTTCTGAGTGCGTCAAAGGTGAAAAGTTGAAATGGGTTTGTGTTAAAACTCAGTTTCAGACATGTTTGGAAAATGTGCAAAACTGGTAGGTAGGCTTTGGAATCGCCTTTGAAAACTAGTCAAACGACCTCCTGACATTATGAAAACTTACATGCATGTAGAAATTGGTCCAAAGAATTGAATGCAATAGAATTCTTGGAAAAAGGAGTCACAAGGTGAAAGATATTCGCTATCAAAGTTGCTTACTTGAACTTTCTGCGACATTCAGCTAATCTGAACCAATTAAAACTGATGAAATCACCTCATCGCAAAAATACCAAATCAAATCCTGGGAGGCTGCCATTGGACACAGTGGATCACTTTGGTACAATGAGCATGTGTGCAAGAGGAATTAGCCTTAGTCATCAACCATAAAAAGATACTGAAGGTCAAAGTTGACCTCTCTGAAATGTTGTCAAGAATGCAAATGCAAAATTGAATAAATTGCATTCGGTTTTGATCTGCTAAAAATAGAAAATCAACTCATGAGGCTCTGAAACTTGATATGTGGGCTCATTTTAGTATGGAGAATGCAGAACAATAACCATTTTGACTTGATGATCAACCGGTTACAAAATGCAAGCTCAAACGGGTGGCAACTTTGCAGAAGTGAACATTTACAAACAACAAAAGTGTCAGAACCCTCTGCTTCACTTTTTGAAACATTGACAAAACTCATTATGAGAAGCTTAAAATTGGCATGCCTACTCACATAGGGCACATGAGTGAATGTGCAAAATTTTTTTTCTTGAAAATCAATAGGCATGAAATTATGACCCTCCAAAGTAGGTCATTCAAGCAGATTTCTCAAATGCACTTCTGAAAGTGCAGAGGAAATTTTTTCGAATGGACACTTCAAATTTGGGAAATTTGAGAGTGCCAATACTCTGTACATTAAAGTTCATAAAGCAGGTAGGATATACCCATGCTGATTTAAGCAATCAAATAATCACTATAAAGGCTTATGATAATGCAGAAAGGGATTCCGAAGGGGTTATTGATCTTCCAATTCAAGTTGGCCCAGTTATACAATACACCACTTGTCATGTCCTTGATTTGGACCTCCCCTACAACCTTCTTCTCATCTGACTATGGATCCACGCCATGCAAGACGTCTCGTGTACCTATCATCAATGCTTGAAGTTCCAGTTTAATGGAATGGAAGTTACGATACAAGCTGATCCCTAGCCATTTGAATAATTTCGTTCACTCGAAGCTTCTTTCCCTCATTCCCATTATTGTCCAAGAGTGGAAATGGGACTGCCACCAACATCCTCATCCAATCCATTATCTAATCCAACACCCACCACCTCATCCGCTCCATCTTCTACATTTGATTCCACTATCACCAAGGTTCAGATCATTGATAAGGGATGTGGTGAGTATGAGATGCATACTGCTTTGAATGTGGCAACCATGCCACCCTCACCACGCACATATGGTCAACCCTCTGAGTCTGCACCAAAGGAAGAACAAAAAGTAGTTACCTTGAGCTCCAAAATGTGGGAACCAACACTTATGTATCTCCTGTGTTATCACAATATACTCCTGAAGATGATATAAGTCAGTGGATATATTGTGAAGAACTTGAACCTACTCCCCCTTTAAAGGAAAATTTTCAAGAGATGTATCCTTGGCCCTCTAAGTATGCTGAGAAATACAATTATCAAGGGGTAGGTCTTGGTCCAAAAGAGCTAGGAAGAAACCAGCTGATTGACACTTCCATACATCCAAAGAATTCAGGCTTAGGCTATGATAAAAAGAAAAAAGGTCCCGCAACATCGACTAGTACTTCTAACAACATCAGTGCAGGCGATGGTCTTTTGGAAGATATACTAGAGGAAGAGTGTATCATACAAGCGTACGATGATGTAGACTATGTAGACCTTTCCTCCATGTTTGAACGCCTATCTGTTTCCACCATCAGCCTTTCCCTTCGCCATCCCAAACTCATAGATTGGGACCTATGTGAAAGCACAACTATCGACTCACTTCCCTCAGTGGATACCTATGTACACCTCATGGGATTGGGGAAGATGAACACCCTAGTATCAAAAATAAGAAAAATAAAAATCCAAAAGGTCCCCTAGTGAAAACCTCCTTGAGGCACTTCTTGACTCATAAAAAGTCAAAACAAAGGACGTATCTGATGGTGAAAACCTCAGTGAGGCACCAGAAGATGGGGACGTTCATCTTCCCCTTGTGGGAACACAATTTTCTAAACGATCATCCATTCTGATCGAGGAAACGTAGGAGCTAAATTTGAGAACTGAAGAGGATCCCAAAATCACATATGTAGCCAAATCTCTCTTACACAAAGAACACTCTACCATCATTCAACTCCTTAAGGAAGGAAAAATAAATTTTGCATGGGCATATTACGACATGCCTGGGTTAGATCTGGCTTTGGTAGTACATCACCTAGACGTACGTCTTGATGCCAAGCCTGTCAAACAAAAGCTTCACAAAATGCACCTGCAAGTTGCTCTATTGGTTAAGAAAGAATTGGAGAAGTTGTTGGAAGCTAGATTCATAAGGCCCATTGACTACTTAGAATGGATCTCAAACATAGTACCTATCACCAAACCAATTGGCACTATCAGAGTTTGTACAGATTTCTGTGACCTCAACAAGGCTTGTCCTAAAGATGACTTTCCTTTGCCAAACATAGATATGCTGGTAGACTTAACTGCAAGGCATGGGATGCTTTCCCTCATGGATGGATTCTCTAGATAAAATCAGATTTAAATTGCACCTGAGGACCAACATAAGATAACCTTCACTACACCTTGGGGTACATTTTGTTATAATGTTATGCCCTTTAGACTTAAGAACGCAAGGGAAACCTACCAATGAGCAATGACTGTCATCTTTCATGATCTTATCCACATCATCATGAAAGACTATGTTGATGATTTGTTAGGAAAATCAAGAACCAGAGCAGAACACCCTGCAATCCTAAGGAAGATCTTTGAGCTTCTAGAGCACTACAAGTTGCGCCTCAATCCGAAAAAGTGTGTGTTTGGGGTTACGTAAGGAAAGTTGTTGAGCTTAATTATCTCTAGGAGAGGTATAGAAGTGGATCTGGCCAAGGTCAAAGAAATTATGGATATGCCTCCTCCTCACAACCTGAAATAGTTAAGGAGTCTCCAAGGTAAGCTACATTCCATCAAAAGGTTCATAGCGTAGTTAGCTGACAAGTGTCAACCATTCACCCACCTCTTGAAAAATAATACATCCTTCAAGTGGGATCCTCTGTGTCAGTAAGGTTTTGACAAGATTAAGGAATAATTGGCTCATCCTCCCATCCTTATGCCTCCAATCCTAGGGAAGCCACTTTTATTGTACATCTCAGCTACTTCAGTGGCACTGGGGGCATTGTTAGCACAACATGATGAGTCATCTAGAGAACGAGCAATCTGCTTTATCAATCAAACCTTAGTTGGATATGAGCTCAACTATTCTTCAATGGAGAAGGCTTTCCTAGCCATAGTTTTCTGTTCACAGAAGCTTAGACATTACATGCTCAATCATCCAATCAAGTTAATATCAAAAGTTGACCTGCTTAAGTATTTTCTATCTAGAAAAACTTTGATTGGCCGAATGGCTAAATGGGTCATGTTTTTGAGCGAGTTTGACATAGAGTATGTGGACCAAAAAGCTATTAAGGGATAGGTGATAGTGGATTAGTTAGCCGATGCTCCCCTGGTTGATGCACATCCTTTGGTAACATAATTTCCTGATGAAGAGGTCTTTAGAGTAGTAGAAGCCACCACATGGACAATATATTTTGATGGGTCGTACACACATAACAGATCGAGGGAAGGAATCTTGTTTGTCACCCCAATATAGCTGAATATGAAGCTCTTCTCACTGCCCTTAGAATCAAAATCAAATGGAATATCACTCACTTAAGGGTCTTCGGCGATTTGCAATTAGTCATCAAACAGTTCAATAACGAGTTTTTAACAAAGGATGAGAAACTGTTACCTTATAAATGCATGGTCATTGACTTCAAGAAGTCTTTCACCTCTATTCAATTTGACCAGATCCCCAGAATACAGAACAAATCTACTGATGCGATGGATACAATTGGTTCCTTAATTGACATGCCCAAGGATCAGACAAAGTGTGAATTCTTGGTTGAACAACTTTTAATCCCGACATATGACATCCCTAAGAATGAGATGGTGTGTGAAATCATAGGTCTTGCGTCCCCATGAGATCTATGCTTATCTTCACAACAACATCTTACCCGCTGACCTTACCCACAATCAACGCAAGTCATTCATCCAATGTACATCCCGTTACACCATCATAGGTGATACTCTTTATCATCACAAATATGATATAAATCTTCTTCAGTGTTTGAATGAGGCTGAAGCTCACACTGCATTAATGAAAGTACATAGCGGTGTTTATGGGGCCCACTCAAATGGCATTGCCTTAGCTAAGAATATTCTCAGGGCTGGTTACTATTGGCCTACATTGGAGCGTGAATCTTGTGACTTTGTGAAGAAATGATTACCTTGCCAGCAACATGCAGACCTGATAGATGCTCCTGCTCAAGATCTGCAACCCATCGTAGCACCATGGCCTTTTTTTTAGTGGGGTGGTAAGATATATCCTCCATCCTTTGATGCCCACACTTTCATTATCACTGCCACTGAGTACTTCACTAAGTGGGTAGAATCCATACCACTCTCCCAGATAAGAGGTACTCAGATATCCAAATTCATCCTTTACCATATTAGCATAGATATGGCATCCCCTCCATCATTTTTGACAATGGCAAACCATTCAAAAAATAGGTTGTAAAAGATGTATGTGACACCTTCCATATCCAACACCAGTGGTCCATGCCCTATTACCCTCAAGGTAATGGACAAGCAGAAGCCACTAACAAAACTTTGATTAAAATATTGAAAAAGGTTGTCAACAGTACTGGTCGAGATTGTCACCTCCACATCCACCTCGCCCTCTAGGATTATTGCACATCCATCCACACTCCCACTAGCGCCACTCCATATTCCATTGTTTTTGGTGTTGAAGCCATCTTTCCGATTGAAGTTGAGATCCCATCCCTAAGAATATCCTTGAAGAATCTCATCACTGAAGAAGAAGGCTCATGGGTTACTCACCTCGCTCAATTGGAGCTCTTAGATGAAAAGAGGATCAAAGCATACAATCATCTTCAGGCGTATTAGAATCATCTTAAGAGAAGTTACAACAAGAAAGTCCATCCTCACCAATTTAACATTGGAGATCTAGTCCTTGAGGAGAATCAGTGTACCCAACAAGACCGAGACAAGAAGGGAAAGATTGAACCTAATTGGTTGGGTCCTTATGTTATTACAAAAAATTATGGATTAGGGACATACTGCCTTGCCATACCTGAAGGGGAGCCCCTCAAAGAGCCTATCAATATCATGCACCTAAAGAGGTTTTATACCTAAATCAACTAGGTCCTCCTATCTTGCCAAAAATAAAAAAAAATACAAAAAAAAAAACTCAAAAAACCAAAAAAATAGTAAAGAGAAATAAATTCATCCTATGGTGAAAACCACCCTTGGTGGCACCTTGGATACATACGGTTGGTGAAAACCTGGTAACAGGAATCATCCATAGAGAGCTTAATCATTATCTACCTCGTGTCCTAGTTGCTGCATGTCTCCATCCATCTTATCCTCAGATCCAATTCCTAACATCCTATCCTATCCTATCACTTCATCCGCATCCTGTCCTTGGTTGCTTGGTATGTTTTGATTAAGCATTGGAAGATCATCATCTATCCATAATCCTGAACTTTTTCATCCTAATCTGAGCTTATGTCAGTTTCACATCATCATCTCGAGTCCTTCATCGCATCAGTCATTGGAATTTGTCCTACGTTTGTCCCTCATCACTTTGTCGTGTCAGTCTTTCGTCTTTCATCGTTTATCTTTTTCGAACTACATTTCCCCTACGCTTTCACATAGGCAAGGTCGATCATTTGGTCCACCCCCGGGGCTTTGTTTTTGGTCAGTTCTTGTCCTTATTTTCCATCGCTCATCTCCATTAGTCCTCTTTCCGCTTTTATCCATAGTCTTTTCTTGTACTACGAGGGATTTGCACTTTCACGTAGGCAAGGCTAATCTATGATCGAAGCCCGAGCCCCTAGGTCTATAGGATGTGTTAGTCTTTTTTCTTGTATCATGTTGTCAAGTGTGTCCCTATCTAGCTAGTTCTTCACAAATGGGATCCTCTAGTATCTGGAGATTTGACTAGTATGAAATATACTGTGTCATGTGGGTCATCTTAGTTTAGTTTCCATCTTTGGTCTCAACAGGATGAATCCTTCCTAATAGACCTCATCGATCCCATCCACCCCCTTTGATCCTATGGAAAAGGATGTTTGAAATTGACTGTGATCTTTTGATGTTTTTGGCTTTTGTTTATTGTTTGAGCTCCCTATTACAACTAGTCAAGGTCGCCATGATCGATCATATTGTGGTGTGTTTTGATTGGTTAATATAGGGGAATATCTTGATATTTTCTTGTTGTTGTCTATTGGGTTGTCCCATGTAGTACCCACTAGGATCTCCGAGATCTTGTGTTACGTTGGGGCATCCCTTTGTACTTGTGGTTATCCCAATGCCTAGCCCGACCAAAGTCTTTGTCACTTTGGGGTGTTAGGATAGCCTTCTTGTCTGTTGTGTTTGTTTTATGTGTTAGATGCTAACTTGCCTTGGTTTCATATACCCTGGCACCTGGTGTCTTATGCTATAGAAAAAATAAGTGCTCTGAAGATGGAAAATTAAATTAGGATTTCATTTCATAATCAATTTTGTTGCATTACATTCATCCCTATCTAGTAACCTATGATTTTGGTTGTGAAAATATTCACCTTCTCTCTCCCATTCTTCTTAGGATATCAATGGTTTTTGACAGGTGCAGTTTCACACCATCTACCCACATTCCCATGAAAGTCCTTATTAACACTTATGTTCATGTTACATTTCATTTTATTTTATAAGCTAAAACAAGCATGATCACAAATGAAGTCCATTCACATTGCATGTTGCATTATAGGTTCATTGCAGTTTATCTGATGTGCATTATCATCTCATATTAAGTTGTTTAGATTAATCATGTTTGGTTATTCTAAGCATCTCAGATTCATTTTTATATCCATACATTCCATATTAGTTTATCTTATATGCACCACCACCTGTATCACAAATTGTTAGGTCCATATCCATCACATATAAAATCATAAAGTGTGCATCACATCCTACATTACACACATTAGTTGCATCCATATAAGAATCAACATATAACATCATAAGCATGTACATGTATTACATCATCATGACTACCCATCATAAAATCATAAACACACACATATGCATAAATAGAATCATCCATCATATACATAACATGGTGTTAATAAGGGATGTCACATATCATATAAATATCAAAATCAAATGTCCATCACATAGTCCATAATAATGTCCATCAAAATACATACCCATCGTATACATCATAATCAAAAAATAAAGTGGAAGTACAAGGATCTGAATCAAATGTAACCACTGCTACTTTGTGCTATCTGTCCACCCTGCACCTGTCAAAATCTGGTATCCTGTCATCTTCCAAAAGAGCTACACACGTCTAACCTCTATGGAGAGTTGGGCACTAACCCTTTGCGAAGGAGGGTCGCCTGAGAGTCATTGTATCCTCAGGTCCATGTCCCTAGTGAATGGGATGGAACGGGCATCTGAGGAGCCCATTGGACATAATGAAATGTGTGTTGTGCTGGATCTGGAACTGCATGCTAATAAGCGACCATCCAGAAAGATGCTTCCCTCATATACTTATCTCTCTTCGTAGCCTGATACCTGAATACATTCCGCTCATTTCTATATTTATCTCGATCTCCACAAATTACTCTCCTCTCCTATGCCCATGCTTCTCGAGCCATCCTCAACTGATCGATCTCCGCCTATAGTCGATCTCTCACTGTATCTCTATTCTCCTCTACGACCACTACTCATACCTCTATGGAATCCCTCTCTCTCTGCAGTCTCTGTACCTCTGCCCCTGTCGCATCACTACCACTCTGCAGTATCACTATCTATGCTCATGCAACATCCCTCTCCCCTTGCATAGCCTAAGCCTGTGCCCGTGCAACATCCCTCTCCCCATACATCACCTGCACCTATGTCTATGCTCTGTCTCTCTCACCCCAGAGGGCCTGCACCTCTACATGTGTTGTGTCCCTCTCTCTCTGCACAATCTCTAATCGAGCCTTTGCTACCTCTGCCCTCAACCTCGCATCCCCAAGTGTTGTCTCTTCCATAGAAACCCTATCTTGGAGCTTAGTCCTCTCCCTCTGCAGCCCTATCACCTATACCATCAACTCCTCCATCTCCCTCTCGGCCTGCTGCCGACCCTCTGTTGATACCTAATCTATTGCTCCTCTAGGCTCCTGTTGTCCCCTAGCCTATGATATAGTCACCTCTTCATGTAGTTAATCCCGATCCCAAGTCACCTCGGCCAGCTCACCGCGTACTCCTTGCACCTTTGCTCCCAAGTCATCTCTCTCCCTCTCTGCATCCTGTACCTATGACGTTAGGAGGTCAACAATGAAGCCATAATCCCTCTATCCCTCGGCCTTTAACCTGGTTACCTCTTCCAGAAGCCTGCTCTCCTCAACCCCAAGTCTGCACACCTTAGCATCTACCACCCTCAGCCTCTGCTCTGTCATCTGTAGCCTCACCTGGGCCCCCCTAAACAATACAATAGGGTCCTCAAGTGGTACATATGGTATTGTCACCAACGGCTCCACCACGAGAATGTCCACATCCATAGCATCCTCCTATGGCTCACACTTCTGGTCAGCCCTGATCGCCACCTGAACTCTCCTCAACTATACCCTCCTCCCCACCCTCATCTTCCATCCTACAATCCTCACCTCCCCCTTAGGCTCATCTCTCTCCTCCCTCATCTCCATATCTGGCTCATTAAGCTCCTACTTGGCTCTGATCTCCACCTGAGCTCTCCTCTGCTGTCTACTCCTCATCACCCTTGCTGGATGTCCTGCGACCCCTGCCCCCTCTTGTCCTCTCTCCTGTTGATATCTCTCCTCCCTCACCTCCATCTCTTACTCATCATGCTCTTTCTCGGCCTTGATCTCCACCCGAGCTCTCCTCAACTATCTCCTCCTCCCTGCCCTTATCTGTTGTCCTGTAGCTCTCACCTCCACCTCAGGCTCATCCATCATCTCCACGTCACACCTCTCTCTCTCTCTCTCTCTCCTACTTAAGCACCACTTGCTCCATCCCTCACTATCTCCTCCTCTCTGGCCTCACCGGTTATCTTATGGCCCCTTCCTCCTCCTGTCCTCTCTCATGTTGTCCTCCAGCCCCTACCTCCTTTTGTCCTCTCTCTTGTTGTCCTGCCACCCTAACTACCTCTTGAACTCCCCTCTGCTGGGCTCTCCCCCTCCCTCTCCTCTGTGCCGCCAACCTTAAGTCATCCTCTAGTCCAAAGCCCAGTGCCTTTGTAATGGGCTCCTCTGGTGTAATCCTCTCCCATTGATGGTTGAGGAACCATCTGACATATCGACGTGTCACTCCTACCACCTACTCCCCTCCGGTCCTCCCTAGGTAGGGTACTAGCTGTAGTGTCACTCAATGCACCCTCACAATCTCAAGAAAAATTGGCTCTCCCCATGACTGCTCTTGTGTTAGTCACCTGAAACTCTCTGTTTCCTAGGGAATATATTGTGGTAGCCCAAACTATCTCATCACCCTATCTAGTCTATGCAATTCCACTATGCGAGGCTCCTTCCTGACTATGTAGCACCTAGTGTTGAAGTAGCCCATATGTCTCACCTCCTCTACCCTCCACCCAATAAATTGCCACAACATGTACGACCACCACACTATGTGCTCCTCCTATAGGTCATCTATGGTCCTCCTCCATCTATCCAAATCCCTAAGGCCATCAAAGTTCCACACCTAGCCATACTCTGTCCCTGCTCTCACCACTCCTGGATTGGTCACACTAATGTGCTCCCATGCCACTACCTACAATAGGGTCACTTGTGTCAAGATGAGTCCCCCTTAATAGCACACCATGTGCATGTCTCTGTACATCTGTGCTAGTACGCATGTCCCCCATGCAAATTGCCTCTCTCTCCCCTCAACAATATGTTGAATAACCTCCATATAACTCAAGCTATAGAATCGCCCGCTCTTATCCAGTATCAGTAAGCCACTGATCAGCCCACACAATTAGAGTGGTAGTGCTGGCACCCCCACCACCAAACATCGGTCCACATCTAACCCCTTATGAACAAGAAGGTCTTCTCGTCTAAATAGCATGAACAATGTCCGATCTAGCTCCTCCCCAGTTGACGCCACCTCACTCACTAGGTGGCCTGCTATAGGGAGCCTCAATATCCTCCATACATCCTCAACATTCACTATCATCTCCCCTATTAGGAGATGGAATGTGGAGGTCGAAGAATCCCATCACTCTATGAGGGCTATCAACATAGCTTGATGCACTCTAACAGTCAGATATCCTCTTAAGTGTAGAAGTCCCACTCGTGATAGGGCCTCATGATCTACTCTGGTCATCGCCCTTAGCATTGCTTGAAACACCTCAGACCATCTCTCTCATGTTCATAGCCGCTCAAATCGCTGCATCCATACCACAACGCTATGTCAGTCATTTCATCTCTACTCTCATTTCCTGACCCTGAGTTATCTTCTAAGTATTCCCTCCCCTTTTGGCCAAGTTTCACAATTTTCCCAATTTTCCTTTTCTTTTCTTTTCTTTCCTCTCCTTTTTTAGTTCCTTGTCCAACCCTTTCGCCCTTTTTGGGTGGGGCTGCCCCTTCCCGAACGTCGTCGCCCCTTTTGGGGTGGACTTGCCCCTTCTCGGGTGTATTCACCCCTTTCGGGGTGAGGCCACCTCTTTTGGGACGGGGACCCCCCTCAAGGGGTGAAACTGCCCCTTTTGGAGCGGGGTCGCCCCTCAAGGGGTGCGACCGCCCCTTTTGGGGCGGGGTTGCCCCTCAAGGGGTGTGACCGCCCCCTTTGGGGAGGGGCGGCCGCCTCTTTTAGGGGGATGGCCACCTTTTTTGGGGCGGGGCCGCCCTTTTAGGGGTGCGACCACCCCTATCCTGGGGTGTGGCCACCCCTCTGTGGGCCAAATTGGGAAACTTCCCTCCCCTTCCCATGGCCTCTAACATACTACTCTACCTACCCCGTTGGCGAAATCCCAATTTCGCCCCCAACCTATTTTCCTAATCTACCCCAATCCCAAAATATAGGTGTTTAAAAAGCATAAAAACTTACAACATAATAAAAAATGTTTAAAATCACAAAGAGGGTTTTTAAACCTAACCTGGTGTGGAACTACGCACTCGTAGAAGAATGCCCGCACCTCGTTTGCCTGTTGGATGATGTCATCATCGTAGTCGTCTGACATCCTCGTCTCCTCATCTCCTTGGCTCCTCCTACTGTCTTCTCTCTCTCTCTCTCTCTCTCTCTCTCTTCTTCAACTGCCAGGTGTGCAAATGAGGAATATTATCTCTAAAATTACTATAAGTAATTTCCTCCCTCATTTTAAAATTACTTTTAAGTGGGGTATTTTTACTTTTTGTTTAACCTTTTAGGCCCTAATTAATTCCAAAACTTCTGCGAGCTGCCATTTGCACACCGTGTGTCCAATTGACTCCATTCAAAAGCCAAATCTATTTGGTTTTTCAAGCTCTATCCAATGGTACCTTCCATTTCTTCATATCGAGAGGTCATCTGAGGCCCCTTTTTCTTCCCCAACCACTCTCTCGAGGGGGCATACCCTACCATTTTTCTTCTATTCCTCCGTCACAATCATTTTCTTGTGAGATTGAGGCATCTCCCTCCATTTCCCTTCGTTTGGGCTGCCCATGCAACTTCTTCCATGATGGGGAATCATGTTCTGGTTGCTTCCTTTATTGAGTCATCTGCATTTTATTTTTCTTTGAAACACTGTTATTCTAGCAATATTTCGAAGAGGGGAAAAATGTAGACATCTAAATTTGACCGCTCCCACATGGTCAAATTCACCTCTTTATTCATCTATTTCACATCCTCTATTAATATTAATTAAATCGATTGATTTAATTATTATTCCTCTCTTTTCCTAAAGTTTCATAAAGTATTAATTTAATAATTAATACTTTACCCTTTCATCCCCTCTCTTTCTAAATTAAATAAATACATCAATTAATTTAATTTAGTCATTTAGCCTTTTGAATTTAAATCAATTTTAAATTCTTTTTCTTCTCTCTCCTTGTCACATCCTCCATAACCCTCTTCTAATCTGGATTAATTTAATTAATCCCTAATTAGGATGTGCACACCTTAATCAGGATTAATTTCACATCCTCCATATTCTCCCACTTGCTTCTAATACCTCATTAAGTTTCTTAATCACCTATTTGCACAACCTTAATCTAATCGCCTTGCTACATTTAACATATCTTTTTGGTCAACCTTCACATTTTCCACATTTAGCATAGACCCTCTTCCCCATGTGAATTTAAAATTCAATTTTTATTCCTCCAAGGATTCTCCTCTTCCCCATGTGATCATTCAAAGGTCACATCAGTCACATGAAGTCAAGAACCTTCTATTATAAGGACCTTGTCTTATCCACAAGGTACTTTTCAGCCTCCTTCATAAGAACCTTGTCTTATCCACAAGGTACTCCTCATATGAATTTAAAATTCATATTTATTCTCCCAACCACCTTATCCATTCCAATCATGTGAATTTAAAATTCACATTTATTTCCCCAACCACTTTTCTCTTCCCCATGGAGATTTTTGAGGAATACTAAAATTCTTCATTTGTCATTTTCCTCTCATATGGGAACAAGAAATTCCTTTTTGAGGAAATCTTTTCCCCTCCCAAGGTACTTTCAAAGTACTTGTCCTTCTTCCACATCATTTGTACCCTTTCCATCTCACCATGTCCTTTAGACACTTCATCCTCCACATGACAAGATGTGAGGGTTTGTGAGTCCTCAACTCACCATAGCCCTCCATCTTGGCCATGGTGGCTCAATCCTGACCATTTAATTCTCTAGCGAATTTAGTTTCTTCTATAAATAACCCCCCTTCTGATTCATTCATTTACCTTATGCATTTTTTTCACACTCATTTAGCATTCAAGCCCTTCAAGCATTCATCAAACACTTTCTCATCTTTTGCATTCAAGCACTAGTTCATATCCTCCATTGTTGTACATTTCCAAGCTTGCATCCCCTTCATTTACATTCATCTCTTAGAACATCCACATCCTCCATTGCACCTTCATCTCTTTGCATATCATTTTAGATGATCTTGCCACCAAAAGAGCACACATCCAAGTTTTAGTCAAGAGCCAACCAAGGAGATCAATATAGATAAAAGGTATAATCACTTTTGTTTGTGTTCAACTTAGGCTAATCTTGAAGTGGTCTAGTATTCTCTACTTTGCATCTCTTTGTTTTTTTTGCATATTTAGGAGTAGAAAAACTTGCACACAAAGAGGTAAGAGGGAGAGAGAGAGAGGGAGGTGAGATAGAGAGAGGAGGGAGGGAGGGATAGGTAGGGATAGAGAGGTGAGATATAGGGAAAGCGAGTAGGGAGGGAAGGGGGAGAGAGAGAGGTAAGATAGAGAGAGGAGGGAGGGAGGGATAGGTAGGGAGAGAGGTGATATATAGAGAAAGAGAGTAGAGAGAGAAGGGGAGAGAGAGAAGTGATAGAGAGAAGTAGAGAGGTAAGGTGGAAGGTAGATAGATTGAGATAGGGAAGGAGGGAGGGAGAGAGAAAGATGTACACATGGATAGGTTAGATGGAGAGAAGTAGAGAGCGAAGGTTGGTGGAAGAGAGAGAGAGAGGGTGGGAGAGAGAGGGGAGGAAGGGAGAGGTAAAGAGGGGCAGTTGAGATAAATAGGAGAGAGAGAAGTAGGTAGAGAGAGGATGAGGAGATATAGAAAGAAGCAAGGAGAGATGGAGGGAGAGGTAGGGATAAAGAGAGAGATAGTGGAGAGAGAAAGGTGTGTGAGAGAGTGATAGCAAGAGGTAGATAGAGAGAGGGAGGGGAGAGAGAGAAGTAGAGAGGGAAGGAGAGAGGAAGGAGAGGTAGGGAGGTAGGGAAGGAGAGGGAGGTGAAATAGAGAGAGAAGAGGGAGGGAGGGATATATGTAGGGAGAGGGAGTTAAGATAGAGAGAAAGAGTGTAGAGAGGGAAAGTAAGAGAGAGAGCGAGAGAGGTAAAGATGAAGGTAGAGAGATTCAAAGAAGGAAGGAGGGAGGGATGGAGAGAAAAGGAGGTATATAGGGGTAGGTGAGATAGAGAGTAGAGAGAGAAGGTTGGTAGAAGAGAGAGAGGAGGGAGGGAGGGAGAGAGAAAGAGTTATATACGGGTAGGTCAGATAAAGAGTAGAGAGAAGGTTGGTGGAGGAGAGAGAGAGGAGGGAGGGAGAGGTAAAGAGGGATAGTTGAGATAGATATAAGGAGAGAGAGAGAGGTAGGCATAGAGAGGGTGAGGAGAGATAGAAAGAGAGGGGAAGGAGAGAGAAGAGATAGAAAGCGAGGGGAGGGAGGGAGAGATAGAGAGACATAGATAGATAGAGATAGGGAAAAAAAGGTAGGGAGAGAGAGATTTGAGAGGGAAGGAGAGAGGGAAAGGTAGGGAGAAAGAGAGTTGAGATAGAGAGAGTAGAAAGGGAAGGAGAAATAGATAAAGAGGGAGGTAATAGAGATATGTGAAAGAGAAAAGTAGAGAGGGAAGAAGGTAGAGATATTGAGAGAGGGAGAAAGAAATATGTATAGAGGGATAGGTGGGTAGAGAGAAGTAGAGGGGGAAGGGGAGAGAGAAATGAGAGAGAAACATCGAGAGGAAGGTAGAGAGATGTTTCTCTGTCACACACACACATCTATCTCCCTCCTTAACTCTCCCTCCATACCTATTTCCCTCTCTAAATTTCTCTCTATCTCCCTCCCCCATATTTCTCTCTTACTCTCTCCTTCCCTCTTTTATTCCCTCTCTCTACCTACCTCTCCCTCCACTCCCTACCACTCTCTCTACCTCTCGCTCTCCCTTTCCCATATTTATCTCTTACTCTCTCCTTCCCTCTCTACTCTCTATCTCTCTCTC
>VDFB02271358.1:471692253-471888990 GCA_007258455.2 Sequoia sempervirens | reverse complement strand
GTAGAGAGGGAAGGAGGGAGGGAGATAGATATTAGAGAGGCAAGGTGTGAAATTTTTTTGGGAACCTAATGCTTCTCTTGCACTTATAGAGTTTTTCACCTAAAAGGAGAGAGATTAGATCCAAAAATGCTTATGTGACACTCAAATTAGGATGTATGCAATGAGATATGATGTAAATTAACTTAACTAAATCCAATAGATCAATCTAAGTGACTGAAAATGAATGCAATTTAACTAAGATTTATGCCTTGTTTGAAAACACAGTGTGATATGTAGAAAGATAGAAATAATGAACAAAAATACAATATTTGACTAAACAAAAGGCTATTTCTGAGAATGTGTGCACCTAGAAAGTTGTAGAGGATTGAATAAAAAATTGAAAACTTGATGAAATATAGACTTTAGTTGACTGGGACTCATTCACCAAGGGTCACAAATCAGTCCCGAATTAGGTCTATTCTAAACAAAACTTGATTTCTGACTGTCGGGGACCTAAAAAAACATCTAACTCAATTCTGCATCTCAAGTGGGACTCATTTTCCAAGCATGGTGAATTAGTCCACCTTCAAATTCCTACAAATTCAAGATTCAAATCTGCACCTTGACACTTATACAACAAATTCTGATGGAGTCCCAATTCCAAATCTTAGAAAATCCTTGCAAAATATGTTAAAAGTATTGGTATTATGGGGGGTTTTCCTTGGTCAAACCCATATATTGGTAATCAAACCTTGAATAGAGAAAAATATGTAAAAACCCCTAGCCTTAGATGTGTTAAAGACTAGGAAAGGCCGAATCATGACAAAAACCCTATTCTATTGCTCTAGAATAAGTTATGCAAGAATGATTGAAAGGATGCAAGATATCTACCCTAGAAACCTTACAACACATGAAACATGGATAAGAAATGACATGTAAATGCTAAATAAACATAATGAAAACCTTGATCTGAAGATAGAGTAATAATGGAAGATGGAATCAATAGGAAACCAAGTCCTTAGGCATGATTTGGTGGCTAGTTGCACCTCTTCACCCTAGATTTCTTCATGATTCACCATAGGAATCCATCATCAACCCTTTGAAATATTGGATCTTGACAATATAAGTGAGCTCCAAGACTTGCAAAAACCCTAGTTTGTTGTCCTAAAACTTCAACTTTTTATGATGCAACTTGTTGTTGTATGCTTTTCACTCTTAGATAATGACAATGTGTAGATAAAAAGTGATCTCTAGTTGTGTAAAATGACTTAAAATGTGTATTTATAGGCAAAAAAGCCTTATTTTCCCGTTAATTAGACCTAAGAGGTTGACATGCATTGGAAATAAGAATTAAATTGATTGAATTCCTACTTGATTTTGAATTTTCCCTCAAAGGGGACTCATTCACCAAGGGTGGCGAATGAGTCCCACCAAAGGGGACTCATTTGCCAATGTAAGGAAAAATTGGAGGGCATCTCATAGAAATCTCTAAGAACAGTAGTGACTTTGGTAACTTCAATTTTGATTAGTACCTCAAAGACACGTACAACTATGTCCTAAAGCGAAAACAAACACAGTTTATTTCCCACATTGATCCTTCTGAGAGAATCACATGTAAATTCAACAACATGCATTAACAGATTCTACAACAAGAACCAATAGACATGAAAGATGAGATAGAAACCAGAACAAACAGATTTACATGGGGAAAATACTTTTGGATAAAAAACTCCACATTCTAAAGATCTAGCCATTGTATTATTCAGCAACAAATGGTTACAATACAATTTCAGGCTCATAGCCTTTTTAGAGATTACATCTTGTTCATTCTGGATACAAATGACCTAGAAAACTCAACATGAGAGATCAACCATGGAATTCATGGTCAGGAGAGATTCTAGCAGCAAAACCTGCTTCTCTCTTCTTCTCCTTCGGCCTCATGGCCTCAGCCTTTCAGCCAGCTACACAGCCCCCTTTGTTAGTTCTCTCAGTTCTCCTTCGGCTCTCATGCACTCTCTACACTACTCCAAGTTCTTAGAACGTTCAATGCATACATATATGCATTCATTCACAACAGCCTCTGTGAATCGGTTTGCTTCCAACTGTCGGATCACAACTATCAAATCATCCAGCTCATCATCATAGATGTTTCCACTCCTGTGTAGATTTTTCCTTGCATATAGTTTAGCTCCAACGTCGCAACTATTGAAAAAATCCAATCACCAACCATTTGAATTTCACTTCCTCTGATTGGTCCACGAGACACCACATAGGATAGTCATCAATCGGTCAAGGGAATTCAACCTGTGTTGTCATGTTGGTGAGACACTAACCATGTCTCCCCAATTCCAACACAACCACCATTCGATATCGTCAAGAGTCATCCCTATCGGCAAGAGGTTACACCGAGTCTAGAGAGCTATTGCTAAGACTTCACCATGTCACCAAGACCTCACACCGAAGATCACAAGGTATTCTGAAGAGTTCATTAGTCGGCAAGACTATCGCTCTTTTCCTAGACATTACACCGAAGTCTTCAAGTCACATTGACCTCAACATTCTCATCGGCGAGACAATCGCCATTCGATGAGACATCATACCAAAGTTCAAAGGTCATATCGATGTTAGCTTTTCCATCGGCAAGACAAACGCAGTTCACCAAGACTTCATACCGAAGTCTTCAAGTCATGCCGACGTGAGAATTCCATTCGGTGAGACAATTGTCTTTCGCCAAGACATCACACCGAGCTCTTCATGTTATACCGAAACATCCTAGTAGGCAAGACTTATCGCTTCTGCCAGGAGGTTACACCAAGCCCTTCAAGTCATACCGAAACATCCAATAGTCGGCAAGACTTAGGCTATCGCTGAGACATTATTCCGACATCAGGATTCCCATCGGCAAGAAAACCCCTCTTCGCCAAGACATCATATTGATGCCTTTGAGTCATATCAAAGAGTTCAACCGTCGACCAGACATTTCACATTCGCTGAGACTTCATACCAAAGTCCTTGTGTTTCTCCAATGACCCCATTCGCTAGGAGTCTCACCAAAAACACCTGATCACATGTGGCTCTGTCAGCTAGACATACCGTTGTTGCCAAGAGGTCATAGAAAACCCCTTTCATTACCCCGATGACTTCATCTGTCGGTGAGACATCTCCCTATCACCAAGAATTCACGTTGAAGTCTTTGTGTTACCATGAAGACACCAAATGTACACCTATCGGTGAGACTTACCGCTATCGGTAAGACATCACATTGAAGCAAACCTTTTGGCCAAGGGTCTCCCCGAAAACATCAGTCACCATGAGTCTCCCTGATATCCGATAGACACCAACTATCGGCTAGACATCTCCCAGTCACCAAGACTTCCTACCGATAGGAGAAAGTCATACCGATTACTACAACAGCCAGACAAACCAAGGGTCACGTCGATATCGGAAAGACTTCCTATCGTCGCCGAGACATCATTCCAATAGCAGAAGGTTACGCCGAAGGTTTCAGATGCCAATCGCCAAGACATTCCAGAAGTCACAGCAATAGTCAGGATCAACTAGTAGGTTGGCCAAACATCTCCATAGTATCATCGAAATTGCTCACAAGAGGCTTCAGCCTGTGGGATTGAGGCACACAATTCCAACAATCTCCCACTTGACGAAGATCACACAGGAACCTCCAAAGCAACCAGAAACTAAGATCACACTAGCTCCAACAGTTCATACCCCACAACACTCAAGACACCCAATCAACAGGATTCCACAGATTCAGTCCACCAGAATATCTGCAACCAAGACTAGGCATCCAACTGCAACTCACTATCCAATGAAGCAACCAAAAAGCAACCGATCACAGCCCTCCAGGAAACCACATAGACCTCAAACATACTCTCATGCTCCATCAAGAATTCTGCTCCAACATCCAAGATTTTTACCATTTAGGCAACAATCCTGTCATCTTCCAGCATACCACCTGAGGAAGAAAGATACAAGCCAAGGTGTATAGCACCATTCCAAAAAACATAAGGAAAAGATCCCAATGATATCATCAACAAGATACTGCTACCACTTCACTGTGCTCAGATGCCATATAGAAGCAATATCAACTTCAAAGCCTCAAATAGAACACAACCATGAAGTATTATCCAGAAACAAGATACTAAACATCAGTTAGAACAACAATCAAACTGACTACTTCCATCCAACTGATAAACCCACGTGATTGAAAATAGCACCCACAGCTTGTGCTATACCATCCAATCTCACATACCTCAATAGGTATCAACATTAGTAAACTTATGCCAAATAAGAACCAACTCATCAACAACAAATAAAAGCTCCATGTGCCAACCAGTCTAAGACGACAAGACACATACAAAAACTCCCACTGCCTGAGTAATCCAGATCTAAAAGATCAAAAAGGCATCACAAGTCTACCAATAACAACACATAGAAAATGTAGCCATGTAGTACCAATGAAATATCCACAATGATATGCACAACCTGCAACAAAACTGCTACAAGAAACATTTCTCTCACCACAAGCCTTCACGGCCACAGAGAGAAACTCTGCACATCATCTTCCTGTAGAACATCCTCCTACATACACTTCTAACAGCTAGCTGTGTCAAGAATGATCTTCTTCACATCCCAAAAAAAAATTCTTAACAACATCCATCCATTCAATCACCAAGATTAAACCATCTTTAAAAAAAACATGGATGTAAGCCTCTCAAAGAAGATCAAGCTAATTCATTTCCCATTTCAGGAAATCAGCCCATACATTATCTCCTACCAATTCTCATCAGTAAATGACATAGCACAAAAGCTCAAGGAGATAAAATAACTGTACATCTTCCACTATGAATCCTCCAGAACCATTAAACAACAATTCAAGATCCATATCATGAAAGTGAACAAAAAATACATCTGAAAGATATAATGAGCCAAATACCTCTCAGATAAACTACCGAGTAGACCAAAAGTGGGAACAAGAATGCTCCTTCAAGATATTCAAGCCATCATGACTAATCAAAGAGCAATATCCTCATTGGTCTCTGTTGAACTTCACGTTCAACCAAGGTGTATCCTTCTCAGACTTTCATACCACTGTCAAAGCTCCAATCAGCTGAATCAGGAACTTATCATGACACCATGATCTACACATCTCCTAAGGAGATACCATGCTTCAAGTGACTTCTCCATTGTCTTAAGTACAATTCACAATGCCAAAAAACTCTAGTGCACCAGGAGTATACCATGAAATACAACAAATAGACTCAAAAAACAACATCACCTATCAAGCACCACCAACACCTTAGCCAAAGACTCCAAGCGTCTTCCATGGATCCAAGATGTTGCACATCTTCAAGTAATGTCCATGCAAATTCAAAAGAAACCCTTTGCAGCAACAGGATCAAAGAGCTCTCCCAAGAAACATCTGCAACACTAAAGAAGACCATTCACCACCACGTGATGAATCCACAGTCACTGCTAGAGCTTCCACTAAAACGTGACACCCGAGCTCTCCAAGCATCATGACTACCTGCTACAGGTTCCCTTAACCGACTATATAGGTTCTCAAGAATATCCATCCTCTCATCTCAAAACAGTCACACCAATGCACAAGTGACCACAGACAAGGCTAGCTAACAAGTCTGCACCATCAATGAATCAACCTCATGGATAAAGACAATCCACATCCAAGTCATCTCATTTCAGCCAATGGGTAGCTAATCCACCAATCGCATAACTCGTAGATCAAAAACATCGAACATGCAAACCTGCTATCACATTGGAAACTGAGATATCAAATACGATAACCACATAGACAACATGACTCAAACACTAGATCACACCAAACCTGATTTTCCAAGCATGTCTACAAGGAGCACCATAATCAAGGAATCCACAAGCACCACCACAAGAATGCTGAGTGACAAATCACGTACCAACACTCCCATGTAGAGAAGAAAACACACCTCCTCAAACCATGCACAAAGCATGCATGCAGAACTGCAACTATCTCATCCAGCAACACCCCAAAAGCCAGGGTCTAGAAAATAGTTTAACAACAACTCCACATGACCACAAGTTTTGCTTAACCATGTAAAACCTGTAAAACCACAGAGCCATGCAAGTACAAAACATCCTTAGAAAGGAAAACAGTAGTTCAGGAGAATCTAGGTCCCTTTCAGACCAACTCTAAAACCACCAACATGTACATGCATCCAAGAAAGAGAGAAAGGCTATTTTAGAAGCTTGCAAATCATCTAATGATTAACTCAATAGCCTTCAAGCATTCGAGGTTAATAGGAAACAATGCCTTCCAACACTAGGAACCACCACCTAGCATAAGCACTCTCTTCCATGATTGAGAAACAACCTAGGCTTCTCCATATCACCCAGGAGCCTGACACACAGACGCCCAATATGAAAGCTTTACTGCTACACAGCCACAGAGCAAAGAAATCCACCTCATACTCCAAGGTTATACTGCTACCAATCAGGAGACACAGATCACAATATGATCAACTCCTTTTTCCATCTTGACCATCCTTCAAGCTGCATGCTGTCTCAGAATACCACAAGGCTTCCACTCATCAAAGGATCAATACATCAGTCCATTCCTCCAGATTTCTTCCAGCCCATCAAGCTAAGAAATCTTCATAGGAGAAATACCCAGAACCAACAACTAGAAGAGGGCTCTGATACCACTTGTAAGGAAAAATTGGAGGGCATCTCATAGAAATCTCTAAGAACAGTAGTGCCTTTGGTAACTTCAATTTTGATTAGTACCTCAAAGAAACGTACAACTATGTCCTAAAGTAGAAACAAACACAGTTTATTTCCCACATTGATCCTTCTGAGAGAAGCACATGTAAATTCAACAACATGCATTAACAGATTCTACAACAAGAATCAACATGCATGAAAGATGAGACAAAAACTAGAACAAACAGATTTACGTGGGGAAAATCCTTTCGGATAAAAAACCCCACACTCCAAAGATCGAGCCATTGTATTATTCAGCAACAAATGGTTACAATACAATTTTAGGCTCATAGCCTTTTCAAAGATTACATCTTGTTCATTCTGGATACAACTGGTAGCAAACTCAACATGAGAGATCAGCCATGGCATTCATGGTTAGGAGAGATTCCAGCAGCAAAACCTACTTCTCTCTTCTTCTCCTTCGGCCTCATGGCCTCAACCTTTCAGCCAGCCACACGACCCTCTCTGTTAGCTCTTTCGGTTCTCCTTAGGCTCTCATGCAATCTCTACACTACTCCAGGTTCTTAGAATGTTCAATGCATACATATATGCATTCGTTCTCAACAGCCTTTGTGAATCAGTTTGCTTCCAACTGTCGGATCACAACTATCGAATCATCCAGCTCAACATCGTAGATTTTTCCACTCCTGTGTAGATTTTTTCTTGCATACAGTTCAGCTCCAATGTCACAACTGTTGAAAAAATCCAACCGCCAACCATTTGAATTTTGCTTCCTCTTATTGGTTCACGAGACACCACATAGGATGGTCATCAATCAGACAAGGGAATTCAACCTATGTTGTCATGTCAGTGAGACACTAACCATGTCTCCCCAATGCCAACACAACCACCATTCGATATCGCCAAGAGTCATCCCTATCGGCAAGAGGTTACACCGAGTCCATAGAGCTATTGCTAAGACTTTGCCATGTCGCCAAGACCTCACACCGAAGATCACAAGGTATTCTGAAGAGTTCATCAGTCAGAAAGACTATCGCTCTTCACCCAGACATTACACCAAAGTCTTCAAGTCACATCGACCTCAGCATTCTCATCAGCGAGACAATCGCCATTCGATGAGACATCATACCGAAGTTCAAAGGTCATATCGATGTTAGCTTTTCCATCAGCAAGACAACCGCAGTTCTCCAAGACTTCATACCGAAGTCTTCAAGTCATGCCGACGTGAGAATTCCATTCGATGAGACAATCGTCTTTCGCCAAGACATCACACGGAGCTCTTCATGTTATACTGAAACATCCTAGTCGGCAAGACTTATCACTTTTGCCAGGAGGTTACATCGAGCCCTTCAAGTCATACCGAAACATCCAACAGTCGGCAAGACTTAGGCTATCGCTGAGACATTATTCTGACATCAAGATTCCCATCGGCAAGACAATCCCTCTTTGCCAAGACATCATACTGATTCCTTTGAGTCATATTGAAGAGTTCAACCGTCATCTAGACATTTCACATTCGCTGAGACTTCATACCAAAGTCCTTGTGTTTCTCTAATGACCCCATTTTCTAGGAGTCTCACCGAAAACACCCGATCACATGTGGCTTTGTCGGTCAGACATACCATTGTCGCCAAGAGGTCATAGCGAACCCCTTTCGTTACCCCGATGACTTCATCTGTCAGTGAGACATCTCCCTGTCGCCAAGACTTCACACCAAAGTCTTTGTGTTACTGCGAAGACACCAAATGTACACCCATCGGCAAGACTTACTGCTATCGGTAAGACATCACACTGAAGCAAACCTTTCGGCCAAGGGTCTCCCCAAAAACATTAGTCACCATGAGTCTCCCCGATATTCGATAGACACCAACTGTCAGCCAGACATCTCCCAGTCGCCAAGACTTCTTGCCGACAGGAGTAAGTCATATCGATTACCACATTGGCCAGACAGACCAAGGGTCACGCCGATATTGGCAAGACTTCCTATCATCGCCGAGACATGATTTTGACAGTCCAAGGTTATGCCAAAGGTTTCAGATGCCGATTTCCAAGACATTCCAAAAGTCACAGTGATAGTAAGGATCAACTAGTAGGTCAGCCAGACATCTCCATAGTCTCACTGAAATTTCTCATAAGAGGTTTTAGTTTGTGGGATTGAGGCACACAATTCCAACAGCCAAGGGTGGCGAATGGGTCCCACTATTGTTGTTTGAAGGTGGGTTGTTGGGGTATGATGTCATTAAGTGTTGTTTGTCAGGTTTTATGTGATTTGTCATGTGAAACGGGCCTCTAGATCAAAATTAATAGGTCTAAGGGGCCTATAAATGTTGTTTTAAAGGGGAAATGGTATGAAGGGACTCAAAAGTGGGTCTAATTATGCATGCAATTGTCTCTTTTCTCAAGAGGGTCTAATTTTTGACAACACATTTATCCCCCACTTTAGTGCCCATGTGGCTCTACGTGCATATGTAAGCTAAAGGACTCTAAATCATGCACTTTACTACATAAAATGATACATATTCAGAAGATGGTAGAATGGAGCCCCCAGTGTAGTTACCTGCAAATAACAACATTAGGATATACATCCTGCAACAGACATTCATTAATTATCCACAAATCCTTTGATCTAACTTCTTATAAATCCCAATCGAGGGTAGATGTATGCCCCTGCTTGATTCCGCTTGCTTTATGGAGGTGGAATTAAGGTAGCAATCTAGCCACATCGAAGAAGAAATAACATATCATAGGGAATTTCCAAGTACCATGCCACATGATGATATTTAAATGAGGATGTTAGGTGCAGAATCATGACTCCAACGCATCAAACGACGTAAAAAATGGATTACCCTAGCTCTCGTTATGTGAATGTGAAGAATGACTACATTATAAATTAGGGAAATAGAAAAGAGTGTTACGTTAAGATGTAAAAGCAAATAGAGATAAAAAGTAGTAAATGAAAGTAATTTGTCACTTACTATTCATTTCACCTTTTTTGTAGCTTGATAGTGACAAGTAGAAGGAGAAGATGCTGAGTAGACAGGATTACACACCTTCGCGGTTGGATGATCTTCATGAGCAGGTGACATGCGACGAGCGATATCATGAGGTGAGTCGGTTCTATAACTTTCGCCAAGTGTTTTGATGATATTATAATGATTATTAGGCATGTATAGGTTAATGTAGGGTTCTTGGAATTTTTTTTGCAAAGTGTCCCCTTTTTTCGTAAAGTGTCCCCTTTGTTTGTAAAGTGTCCCTGTTTCTTTGCAAAGTGCCCAAAAAGGGTTCTAAAGTTTCTAGGGCCATGTAGAAAGCACACTAGATTGACTTTAACACACTTGCATGATGAGAAATTTGAAATTTGAATATTTTAGATAAATTTTTAGAGTATTTTGTGATGATTGTGATAGGTTCCCACCCGGTCGCGACAATGGCTAGGGGGAAGACATATATCATTTTTGAGAGATTTATAACCAGCGCTACTAGCGGAATAGACAAAGAACTTGTAGTTAGTGGGTATCTATTGGGAATTCATGATGCCACCAATGAAATACCATGACACCATGCTGATGGCTTTGTGTGAGCGTTGGGATGCAGATACTTGTACCTTTCATCTTCCCACTGGGGAAATGATGATCAAACTCAAGGACATACATCGCATTATTTGATTTCCTATTTGAGGAGCGCGAGTGTATTTCCGAGGGGATCTATCATTTCATGAAAAGAAGAGAGATATGCAGTATTGCTTAGGAGGACAGATACATGGTGAGAGGGTTAGAGCACAGATCGAGCTACCGATGTTGCTATACTCATGAGTTCCTGTGGTGAGATGGATCATGATGCACACAGTGGTACTAGTACTCAATCCACATGGACGAGCAACACACTTGGATGGTGGTTTGGTACACCTGGTACGAGGGATGTATGATCAACATAAATCTATGTCTGGGGTTGATGATTCTGGCACATTTGTATTATGATTTAGGGAGCTTTGTATATTAAGAGATTGACAGTATGGTCCATGTACCCTTCTGCAGGTGTGGTTCCTGGAGCATATCACATGTACCAAGCCTATCGGATATCGATGTACGATAGGAGCAGAGTACCCATGAGCTTTCAACTATCCCTTGAGATGACTATAGCAGTATGGGGATTTAGAGTTTTGGAGGGTGAGATTTGATTGACTAGAGGAGGACGAGATATTATGGAGACCATATCTACTAACTCTTTAGTGGCCAGATCATGTAGGACAGTTGCAGAGGATGCAGATGGATAGATTTCTAGCAGGGAGGCATGACTACATTGTATGACCATTCTATTATGGATGAGTCATGCAACAGTTTGGATAGGTTCAAACCCCACCTAGGGCATGTCGTTTCATTAGACGATTAGTGCGGAGCACCTGAAGACTAGGGGATACTGTTCAACTGACTATAGATCATGTTCATGAGAGTGATTTCGATAATTTAGATCATGACTAGCCACCAGCATCCAACTTTGATGATGTCGGTAGCATAGATGAGTACAGAGAGTGGTGGTCATATTCACAACCAACTCCTGTGTTCCTGATGGATTTCCCCCTAGGTGATGCAGAGGTAGCAGCAGATGATGAGCCAGAGGAGAGGGCAGAGGAGGTACGATATAGGCTAGTAGATATTTTTACAGATGTGATTGACAAGGAGTACCAGTCTGATGCTGATCGTGACTATGAGGACCAGGATGGAGGAGAGGATGATGACGAGGAGGAGGATTATGAGGAGGAGGATCCACCCCTCAGTGAGGGTGATTAGGTAACCATTGAGGATCAGGGCGAGTATGCAGAATCTTCACATACTTACAGGACCAAATCATGAGCAGTAGCTACAACAGACATCAACATGCAGAGTCAGAGGGAGGCTAGCTCATCCCACATGACCCTAGAGATGAGGAGGTTGACCTTCCTCATGCATCTAGAGACATAGGTGATAACATTTAATTTAATGCATGTCCTTTAGTATTTTAATCTTTATGTATGTATGTATATATATCATGATGATGTGTTACTGATTGTGTACATGATCTATCTTGTAGGAGCAATGAGAGACTGGAAAGAGTTCTATCGTCAGGAAGCTATAGAGATAGTGACAACATCCCTCTAGGAGGAGGAGATAGATCTTGACTACGTGCTCCCACCAATCATGGAGGAAGAGCTAGAGGCACTCAGACCATTCACAAGGTTATGGGAAGCGTATGAGAGTGTGAGGAGATGACTCCATTGGGCTGACAGTGCACTACAGTCATCGCGGGCCTTAGCAGAGGTAGAGAGACTTCATGCAGTGCTAGCTCAGACATAGGCAGAGAGGGATCAAATGGTAGAGGAGCGAATTGTAGCGGTTAGACGAGCACAGGGTTTGGAGTATGCACTGAGACTTGCAAGTTCATGATCACAGTCACACACAACTATCTTATGACATCCAGGGACTGGATCGCGAGTGCCAGATCCTGAGGGGTCTAGCTCTCACAAACCATTATGATATGATTCAGAGATGTATATGAGACTTTTTGGTTTGATATATATATATATATATATAAGGACATGCACCTTAGATATTATAATGATGTATCTTTTTTAATATGTTTGTTAAATTCTATGTGATTAATTAAAGGAATTATGATAAAAGTAGTTTAATTAATGTCTACATGATCTAACATAATCTATGTGATGCAATTGAAAACATGTTCTAGTTTTAACACTGATATGGTATTGACAATGAGGAAAATAATATGTTAAATTAAATACACTAATAAGGATCTAATTTAACATAAAAGAAATGTGAATAGTATGAAATATAAAGTTATTATAAAAGGAATGTAAATAACTACTTTAGTTTCCAATAAAAATAGAAATTAATTGTTAGGAACGAAGCAATGTGAAAGCTATTTTTATCAAATAACTCTAAACAACACTGCTATGTGAAACATACTATTCAAAGGGGTTAGATATAATACCGACGCAAATGCGCGGAATTAATAGGTTCCCTAAGGGGTGTTCCGTCAAATTTTTTTAAAAGATAAGCACTAGACCCATAACTAGTGTCGACTATATAAGGTCTCAACCAATTAGGGATAAACTTATCCTTTTCTTCGTTATTTGCACTAACAGTTCATTGATTTTCAATAAGAACAAAATATCCCCTAGAAAATGATTGAGGGATGACATGAACATTGTGTTTTTGTTGTAACTGTTTGATGTGGGCTTGCAGATGCTCAAGAGCATTAATGCGCTGTTCATCGAGCATCTCAAGTTGATGTAATCGTTGAACTTTATAAGTGTCATCATCAAAAATATCTCGGAGAGCAACTCACAAAGTAGGAATTTCTAACTCCAAGGGCATAATTGCATCGGTACCATAAACAAGATGATAAGGAGTAGTGTTGATGGATGAACAGACACTAGTTTGATAGGCCTAAAGTGCTTAAGGGAGTTGTGTATGCCAGTCTTTATGATTGTTGCTAATAGTTTTCTTAAGGATTTGTTCAAGAATTTTATTAGTGTACTCAACTTGTCCATTGGATTGCAGTTAATACGGTGTGGAAAAGCGATGTTGAATATTGATGGTTTGGAGAAATTGTTGAACTTCACTATTCTTAAAGGTTGTTCCATTATCTGAAACAATTGCAGAAGGAAGTCCAAAGCGAGCAATTATATGATCCAGGAGGAAACATAAAATTATTTTAGTAGTAGTTGAACAAAGAGGGATAGCTTTGACCCATTTTGTGAAATAGTTAGTTGCGGTTATGATAAATGTATGTCTAATATAAGAAGGTGGAGAAATTTTTCCAATAAGATCTAACCCCCATACTGAAAATGGACAAATGGGAACATGGGTACGAAGCTCAGTAGCAGGAGCGTGAATTAGATTGCTATGTTCTTGAAATTTGTGACATTGTTTAACATAGGTGTAACAATCTTTCTCCATATGTTTCCAATAATAACCTATACAAAGAAGTTGTTGCACTAGTGAACGTCCTCTGAAATGACCTCCACAAGCACTAGTGTGAGCCTGTTCGAGCGCTAAAGGGATTTCAGAATCCTTGAGACAATGTAGTAAGAGGCCATTGAAAGATTTGTGATACAATGTGTCTATAAGAATCACATATTTAGTTGTAAGTTTTCATAAGCACTTTCAAGTATTGGTTGTGGTAGGTTCATGAATGGTACCATCCTTTAAATAATTGTATATCGTATTGTACCATTCACACGAAGATGTTTGGGTTATGGCTAAGATTTCTTCTAATGAAGTATCAATCGAAGGTTTCATGATGGTATGAATAATGAATGTGTAATCAATAGAAGGATCAGGTGAGGATATGAGAGAGGCTACGCTAGCCATTGCATCTATGTGCCGATTATCTTTTCATGGGATGTTATCAATGGTGAACGAGTCAAATTTGTCTAATAGTTTCATGATAAGGTCCTTGTACTTTAATAATTTTTCATGTTTAGTTTGATATGTGCCATTAATTTTTTTGATAACTAATTGTGAATCACCAAAGATCTGAATATGTCTAGCATGAAGGGATAAAGCAGCTTGCAATCCTACAATCAATGCTTCATACTCAGTTGTATTATTTGTAAATAGGAAGTTCAAATGATAGGATAAGGGAATAGGGTTACCATTAGGTGAAATTAGGACCACGCCCACACTGGAACCTGTTCAACACTTAGAGCCATCAAAGAATAACTTCCATGATTTAATATCAGTGGGTAAAACATGATCATCAGGAAAGGAATGAATGGTTGGGAAAGTTGATGGAGAAGGAGCATTAGCTAAGTGATCGGTTAAAGCTTGACCTTTGATTGATTTTTGTGAAACAAATTTTAGATCGAACTCGGTTAACAACATTACCCACTTAGCTAAGCGGCTAGAGAGATCAGTTTTACTAAAAAGGTATTTGAGAGGATCAAGTTTTGTGACAACTTGTACTTCAACATTTAGTAAATAGTGTCGCAACTTACGAGTAGTGAATACAAGGGCCAAACATTTTTTTCAATTGGTGAATAGCATGTTTCATAATCGGTTAAAGTGTGACTGATGTAATAAATAGGGTGCTCTTTACCATGATCATCGTGTTGAGCCAAAAATGCTACAAGAGCATGGGCAGATGTGGCGATGTACAAAATAAATGGTCTATGAGGTACAACAGGTTGTAAAACAGGTGGAGTAGCTAAATATTCCTTTAGACTCTCAAAAGCATGTTTACAATCATCATCCCAATCAAAAGGAACACCCTTTTTAAGAAGACGTGTGAAAGGTAATGTGCGATTAGCTAAAGAGCAAAAAAAATGTCGAATAGCCTGAATTCATCCCTGTAACGTGCGTAATTGAGAAATATGTTTTGGAGGTGGCATGTTAACAGTTGCATCAATCTTCTTTGTGTCCACCTCAATGCCTCTATGAGATATGATAAATCCTAAGAGTTTACCACTTTCTATGCCAAAAACACACTTTTTGGATTCAATCGCATGTTATATTGCTTGATTCGTTCAAAGATTTTGTGAAGGATAGTTACGTTGTCTTGTCAAGTTAAAGATTTACCTAGAATGTCATCAACATAATCTACCAAGATTTTGTGAATGTAGTCATGGAATATTAATTTCATTGCATGTTGATAAGTTGCACCTGCGTTCTTTAAACCAAAAGGCATGACAACCCAACAAAATGTTCCCCAAATAGTGGTGAAGGCAGTTTTGTATTGATCACGGGGATTAATAAGGATTTGATTATAACTAGGGAATACATCCATGAATGAAAACAAAGCATGTCCAGCAATTGAATCCATGAACATATCAATATTAGGAAGTCAAAAATCATCCTTCAAAGAGGCTTTATTCAAGTCTTGAAAATCAGTGCATATCCTAATTTTATTATCGGGTTTTGCAACTACAACAATGTTTGAGATCCAAGGAGAATAATCGACAGGTCGTATAAAGCGAGCATCAAGAAGTTTCTAGAGTTCTTGTTTAACTAGTAGTGCCACTTTAGGGTGCATTTTATAGATCTTTTGATGAATAGGTTTAACATTGTTATCAAGGACAATATTATGCATCACAATTTTTGGGTCTATTCCTAGCATATCAGAATATTTCTAAGCAAATATTTCAGGAAAATCATGAAGTAGAGCAGTTGTATCTTCTTGTTCTTCATCATCAAGACACTTCCCAATTTTAATGACTTTATCATTGTCATTTATATCCATAAGCACTTCAATTGTATCTCCTAAGGGGAGTGCATTGGTTTTAAGATTTTTAGATTCTAATAGTTCTTCATTGACACAATTTATTTCTCATTGGGAAATATTTAGGAAACGAGAAATATGTTTAAGAGAAGCAAGTGAAGATGGGGCATCATAGACACCAAGTATGTTTTTTAGAGTTTCATCAGTATCAACATACAACAATGAAGGTGGATGGGTAGAGTCAAGCAAGTCAGGATGGACAATGGTGAGTTTATGTTGTGGTTGACATGTGATCATATTGATATTTAAGGATGGTCGTTGAGCTGCTTTAGTCATTTTAGAAAAAGAGTATTTGAATCCTATTTTCGTTTCTTGTGTATTAGGTTCAATAGGAACACAAATACCTTGTTCATGTTTTCAAAACCCTTTTCCATTATAGCCCAATTGTTTGACAAATGTATAACCTTTCCCATAAAGTCGTTGCATTTCGCCCAGGGTAGGTGGGGATTAGTAATCTATCTTGTCAAAATTTATTGTGTATGTTGCATTTTCATCCATATTATAAGAGATAGATGAATGAGACAATTGTTTAGAATTTTGAGTGGACATAATGGTTGGTTGATCAAGATTTTCATCATGTGTTTTCATAAGTGTGTAGTTGCTCATAAATGAGGGTGTGAAATCTAAGGATCCCCAATCGTCACCAAGTAATGTAGATGGTAATTCTATCATTATGTTTAGTGTCAAAAGGATCAATGTGTGAGGTTGGAATTAATGTTTTCAAAGGAATTGTTATTCCCGTTTCAAGGTGCAAACAATTTTCAGGTTCAGGGTTGATTTCAATTTGATATATGCGATTGTTATAAACATCATGATATGATGAAGAGTTGAAGGGACTACATTCATCTCATGAATCCAAGGTCTGGATAGAAGAAGATTATATGAAAGTTCATAAGGCATGACATGGATAGGAGTTTGCAAAGTAACCACTCCAACCGTAAGAGGCAAAGTGATGACCCCTAGTGGTTTCTTTGTTATATTATCAAATCCTCGAATAGAAATGGAATTAGGTTTTATTTGTGATCTATCCACTTTCAATCGATCAAGAAGGCTCACACTACACGCATTAAGGGAAAAACCATTATCTATAATAGTACTCTTGATACCTATGCAATGAAATTGAGCAATTATCATAAAGGAATCATGTTGTTTTCGTAACTCCAAAAGAGGAAGCTCATGTTGATGAAAAGTAATGTCAAGACTATGCTTTTGAACAAGAGCAGCCACATCACTCAGAGTAGTTCTAGGAGGGACTATTATTTGTTTCAAAGTAGTTTGAAGGATGGTATTATGACTTGGTGAAGTTTGAAGCAATTCCCAAAGAGAAATTTTGGCAGGAGTATTCTTTAATTGCTCAACAAGATCATACTCCTTTGTATGTGGGTTATAATGAGGAGCACTAGGTGGATTAGGTAAGGGTAACGATGGTGGAATTATTTGGGGCGGTTGTCGGTTATTTCATGTGTTATATGTATGAGCAACGATATCATTATTAGATTACTGTGATACATTAGAGGGATTAAGGGGATGTGAGGGTGGGTAAAGGGTAAGTTTAGGTTTGTTGGAAGGATGGAGCAGATGTGAAGGGGGATAAAGGATAAGTTTTGGTTGAACTACATGAGAATCCTTAACACTAGAAATGTCATTGCAAACCATAGCAGATGAATTAAATGGGATAGAGTCTTGAAGAGACTCATCTATCAGAGGAAAATCATCACTCCCAAAAGGTTGTAAGGGTGAACTATCGTGTGTCGTAAGGGGTTTACCACAAACCTTATCAGATGGATTATGTGAGATGAAGTCGTCAAGGGCTTCATCTAACAAAGCAAAGTCATCACGATCAAAGGGTTTGAGGGAAGGTGTTTCAGTAAGAGTTGGAGATGTCTCATTACAAGAATTAGAGGATGAAGTGAGTGAGAGGACACCCTTGAGGGTTTCATCTAACTTGTCAACATCATCTCTACTAAGTGGCCTAAATGAGATGTTAGTACGAATTTGAATCATATGTTTAATGGGATCGTTTGAGGTATTGTTTGATTGGTTTTGGAGATTTGCTATAGTTTCTTCAATGTAAGCTGATCTAAAAGGACTACAAAAGATAACAAAAAATGGAACTTGTAAAATTCTAAGACTATCCATAAATTCCATGAAAAGAGATGAAATCTATGCTAAGAAAACAAAGAATACTTAAACTGAAACATAAAGGAACTGACATAAAACAAAAAGCTATAATGCAAGAAATGAAAATCTGGAAATTGTGATGAAAAACTGTAAAGGGACTGATTCACCCTAGGTGGTGAATGAGTCCCAAGAGATGATTGTTTTAATGTTTTTCTGATTTTTTTGTGTTTTTTCTATAAAATCTTAACTCTGTACACTATAAATTCAGAATGCAAATACAAAGATGAAAATAAATGCCCTAATTTAAGATAAAGAATGCTTTTACTAATGCAATGTTTTTAAGAAATCTAAACAATGCAAAAGCCTACAATAATGAAGACCTAAAATTTAGTTAGAAATGTAAATCAGAATGTTATTATGCTCAAATGTCGGGTTCACCAAAATGTGACATAGATTTTTGGGAACCTAATGCTTCTCTTGCACTTATACAGTTTTTCACCTAAAAGGAGAGAAATTAGATCCAAAAATTCTTATGTGGCACTCAAATTAGGATGTATGCAATGAGATGTGATGTAAATGAACTTAACTAAATGCAATATATTAATCTAAATTATTGAAAACTAATGCAAAACTAAGATTTATGCCTTGTTTGAAAACACGGTGTGATATGCAGAAAGATAGAAATAATGAACAAAAATGCAATATTTGACTAAACAGAGGGCTATTTTTGAGAATGTGTGCACTTGGAAAGTTGTAGAGGATTGAATAAAAAACTGAAAACTTGATGAAATCTAGACTTTAGCTAATTGGGACTCATTCGCCAAGGGTGGTGAATCAGTCCCGAATCAGGTCTTTTCTGAACAAAACTTGATTTTTGACTGCCGGGGACCTGAAACATCTAACTAAATTATGCATCTCAGATGGGACTCATTTTCCAAGCATGGCGAATCAGTCCACCTTCAAATTCTTGCAAATTCAAGATTCAGATTTGCACCTTAACACTTGTACATCAAATTCTAACGGAGTCCCTATTCCAAATCTCAAAAAATCCCTACAAAACAACTTAAAAGTATTGGTCTAATGGGGGGTTTTCCTTGGTCAAACCCCTAGATTGGTAATCAAACCTTGAATAGAGAAAAATATGCAAAAAACCCTAGCCTTAGATGTGTTAAAGACTAGGAAAGGTCGAATCATGACAAAAACCCTATTCTATTGCTCTAGAATAAGTTATGCAAGAATGATTGAAAGGATGCAAGATCTCTACCCTAGAAACCTTACAACATGTTGCATGAAACATGAATAATAAATGACATGTAAATGCTAAATAAACACAATGAAAACCTTGATCTGAAGATAGAGTAATAATGGAAGATGGAATCAATAGGAAACCAAGTCCTTAGGCATGATTTGGTGGCTAGTTGCACCTCTTCACCCTAGATTTCTTCATGATTCACCATAGGCATCCATCATCAACCCTTTGCAATGTTGGATCTTGACAATATAAGTGAGCTCCAAGACTTGCAAAAAACCTAGTTTGTTGTCCTAAAACTTCAACATTTTATGATGCAACTTGTTGTTGCATGATTTTCACTCTTAGATAATGACAATGTGTAGATAAAAAGTGATCTCTAGTTGTGTAAAATGACTTAAAATATGTATTTATAGGAAAAAAAGCCTTATTTTCCCGTTAATTAGAACTAAGAGGACGACATGCACCGAAAATAAAAATTAAATTGATTAAAATCCCTCTTGATTTTGAATTTTTCCTCAAAGGGGACTCATTCACCAAGGGTGGCGAATGGGTCCCACTACTGCTGTTTAAAGGTGGGTTGTCGGGGTATGATGTCATTAAGTGTTGTTTGTGGGGTTTTATGTGATTTCTTATGTGAAACAGGCCTCTAGATCAAAATTAATAGGTCTAAGGGGCCTATAAATGTTGTTTTAAAGGGGAAATGGTATGAAGGGACTCAAAAGTGGGTCTAAGTATGCATAAAATTGTCTCTTTTCTCAAGAGGGTCCAATTTTTGATGGCACATAAGGATAGAGAGATGGACATGTAGAGACGTAGTTCTTGAGCTCAAGGGAGAGAGTGTTAGATATAGGGATGGAGATAGTGTGTGAGAGAGAGAGGTCTAGAGAATAAGAGATGAAAATGAGTGATAGAGAGAGAAAGATGAAATTTGACATGCTGATTACCAAAATTTGACTAAGTCTAATTTTTTTTAAAATCTTCCAAAAACTAGAATTTGTATTATAACTCCTAGAGATCTGAAACCACTCTCAAACATCTTGAAACTATATACATGAAATATAACTTAAAGCATAAGAAAGTAAATGTCCCTTTCTTATACTTAAATTTTTATTTCATGTATATAGTTTCCCTGACAGAGAATGAGAAAATGAAAGAGTTTAGAAAAATGCATTCCAAAAGTCATGAATGAAATTTGGTGAGAACCAAATTTGGTGCTCACCAAATGGGTTGCATTGGGAATCCGACCCAAAGGTTTGGAAAACCATTTCATGCAAAAGACGTGATTTTTTGAACTTGGGTAACCAAATTTCACACATTTTTGGTCGTTCTCACCATCACATTTGCACGTATTTCAATGCATGTTTAAAAAAAACATGATGAAATTAGGCTCTCTCTTAGCTATCTAAATATATAATAATTATTTTTTTATTAAGTTAAGGTTTTCATCCATAACTTCTCTTGTTATTGCCTCCATTTTTTTGTCAAAAACCAACATGTGCTAGTTTTAGGATAGATTTTTACTCATTCATCAAATTGTGAAAACAAATTACATTTTTTAAAACTAGTCTCCATTCTACACATGATGAAAAAAATTCAATTTTCGATTAGTTTTCAAAAAATTTAGGGGGGAGCATGCTCAAATTTCAGCTTTTCAGAATGTGTCCACTTCGAAAATTCATAAATTATTATATATTCATTAAAAAAATTAGCTAAAAGAACAAGGATAAACTACATCGTGTTAGCTAATTTCTCACTGTTCAAATTTTTGAAATTCTAAAAAAAGTTATTCAAAAAGGGGAGGGGGGCTCAGATGCTATGCTATTTTTTTCATAAAAAAAAGACCTATTCTGGGCCCCCCCTTTTTGAGACCCTTAATCTTCATTAATTTAAAAAAGAATTAGTATCTTAGAAACTAGACTTGGAGCACTTCAACTCTTGTTCTTGCTGCATCTTGAAATTTTGAGCGTAACTATCTTCATTTTCTTGTGCAAATCAAATTTTTCTGATTTTAGAAAAAAAAAATGGCATCTTAAGAGCCTTTTTTGTGTCATTGATCCATACACTTACCCAGACTAATCACATATAATCTAGAATGGTGATTTACCAGTGCTCCTATTGACATAATTGTTGTAAGTGAATTTTTCCTATGGTAAAATCAAATCCCATCCTTTGGGCTTATCTCCTACCAAGCATTGTAGTAGGTTTCCAAAAATCCTATTCACCACTTTTGTATATCCATCGGTCTATAGATAGTGTGCAAATCTGAACTTCAAACTAGTCTTCAACTTCTTCCATAATGTCCTCCATAAATAACCAAAAATCTTAGTATCTCGATATGAAACTATGCTCTTGGGTAAACCATGCACTCTCACCACTTCCCTAAAAAACAACTCTGCAACATGAACACCATCATTAGTCTTTTTACAAGAAATAAAATGTGCCATTTTAGAAAATTTGTCCACCACCACAAATATTGAATCATTTCCTCTTTGTGTCCTTGGTAGACCAAGAACAAAATCCATACTAATGTCCTCCCATGGCCTCTCTGGTACAGGTAATGGCTAATATAACCTAATATTCTAACTTGCTCATTTTACCATATGACATACTCTACAAGTCTGCATAAAATTCTTCACATCCTACTACAAATATGGCCAATAATAACACTCACTAACATTGGAAACCGTCTTATCTCGACCAAAGTCTCCAACTAGTCCTCCACTATACTTCTCCTTTATTAGGTTCTCTCTCATGGAACTCCTCAGAATACACAATTGGTTTCTTCTAAACAACATACCATCTTGGATTATGAAATTCAACCATCTTGTCCTATCTAAAGTGATAGGCTCCCTCCAAGCTCTCCAAGCCTTTGTAAAATCAAGATCTTTAGGATACAAGCTCTTGAGTTCATTGAACCCAACAACTTCAACCTACATTTTTGTTAACAAACTTTGCCTCCTACTGAAGGCATCGACAACTTTGTTAGACCTTCACTTCTATGCTTCAAAACAAATGTATAACTTTGCAAAAATTCAACCCATTTCAAATTTATTTGATTTAACTTCCCTTAACTATTCAAATATTGTAAAGCTTGATGATCAGTAAATAAAACACACTCTTTTGGCAACAAATAGTGTCTCCATTTCTTCAAAGCCTGAACTATAGTGTAAAACTCTTGATCATAAACATAACACTTCTTCTTTGCACATTATCCAAATTTTCACTAAAATAAGCAATGGGTTTACCTTCTTGACTCAAAATAGCTCCAATTGGATTGCCACTAACATCACAATCTACCTAAAATACCTTAGTAAAATTTGGAAGTGCTAAAACAAGCTACTTTGTGAATTTCTTCTTCAATAATTCAAAATTCTTCATTCCTCCTATAGTCCATTTCAACACGTTTCTATCCGCTCTCATTGTTTTAGTTAGGGGGCACAAATACTACTGAAAACTTTGATTAAACTTTCTATAAACACTCACTAAGCCATGAAAAGATCTCAGCTATGTAGCACTCCTTGGTGTAGGCCATTCAAAGATAGCTTTCACCTTTTCTGGGTCCATCTTAAGACCATCTTCCAAGACAAAAAATCCCAGGTATATTGATTCTTTCTTCACAAAAATACACTTCTTCAAATTAATTAACAACTTTTCTTCTCTTACCTTCTCAATTTTTTTTTTGACATGCATCAAATGTTCTTTCGGTGTCTTGCTAAAAATCAAAATATAGTCCAAATAAATAATAACAAACTTTCCTAAAAATTATTTCAATACCTCATTCGTGAGTCGCATGAAGGTACTCAGTGTATTGGTTAACCCAAAAGGAATGACTAACTAGTTGTACAAAACCTCATTGGTTTTGAAGGCCATCTTCCATTCATCTCCTTCTCTAATATGAATTTGGTGATATCCGCTCTTCAAATCTATCTTCATGAAGCATTCAACTCCACTCAAACAATCCATGATGTCATCCATCCTTTGAAAAGGAAATCTATACTTGATATTAATCTGATTGATGGCTTGAGAGTCCATACACATCCTCCATTCTCCATACTTTTTCGGTGCTAGTACTGTAGGTATCACACATGAACTCAAACTTTCTTGAATCAATCCCTTCCATAGAAAATCTTACACTTGTTTATTCAACTCCTCAATTTTTGTTGGAGTCATTCGATGGGATACCTTATTCAAAAAACTAGCTTCAAGAATCAAATCCATTTGATGACTAATCTTTCTCATTGGAGGAAAACCCTCAGGTACATTTTCAAACACAATATCTTGAAACTCATCTAGTAAATTAGAAACCTCTATAGGTATCTCCTTATCATCTTTCCTATCAAATCTAGGAATCAAAGCATAACACATTTGTTCATGTTTCATACCTTCTAAAAAATTTCTCCCATCAATTAGATAGATTCTGACATTACTTCATAAATTTTCCTCTATCTCCTTTAGGGGTTTCAACTTATGATGAATTCCACCCTTTATCAAAGAGTAGGTGTTAGCATGTCCATCATGTACTACATGTCGATCAAACTTCCATGGTCTCCCTAACAACATATGACAGACATCCATAGGAATAATATCACATAGTACCTTGTCATAATAATTTCCAATTTTGAACTTTACTAGACATTGCTCATTGATCAAAGCTTTATGATCCTTCTGTAACCAAGCAATCTGATAGGGGTTCAGATGCCTTCTTCTCTCTAAATACAAATTACTAGCCATTTCCTCTAAAACAAGGTTATCAGTGCTACCTCCATCAATGATAACATTACAAACTTTACCTTCACACTTACATCAAGTGCGAAATAGGTTTTTTCTTTGATTTGGTTCTTTCTCGTTCAACAAGACTCTTCTGACAACAAGGGCCTCTCCTCTTTCAACATCTTTAGAATATGAAGACTCAACATATTCATCTACATGGACAACTCATGCATTTCCTTCAAGTCTTCTATTTTTCCTTCTTTGATGTTGAGGAAACTTGTAGGCTCTATGTCCTTCTCCTCCACATTGAAAATAGGTTTGACATAAGCCTCCTCTTCCTAACCCTCTTCATTTGCCTCTTCCTCCTTGGTCTCCATTATTTTTGTCTTTAGGGTCATACGTGTTATCTCCCTTCTGGTTTTGATTGATAATGGATCCTCCATTCTTCATTTTTTCTTTACTTCGGCTACCATATGATCAACCACCAATCTTTCCACCATTACCTCTTTGTTTTCTTTCGAACCTTCTATTTAGATTTTTCTCCACCTTCAAAGCAAACTAGTATGCATCTTCAATGGTATACATTCTCACTAGACTCAACTCTTCTTGAATACTTGGCTTCAACCCATTTATGTAACATGCAAATTTCTCCTTGTTGGCCTTAGAATGACCTACCTTGATTAGGATTTGGTAGAACTCTTCAATGTACTCCTTGATGAATTTTCCCACTTGTCTCAACCATTGTATACTCTTCAAAAAATCTTGCTCGTAGTCCATAGGAATGAACTGTCTCTTTATCTTTTCCACCATTAGGTTCCATCTTGTTATTTTCTCTTTTCCTCTATGGTTTCTTTCCAATTGGATCTCTTTCCACCATATACTGGCATGACCTTTTAGCTTGGATTTTGAAAATTTGACCCTCTCAGGATCTTTCACCTCTTCATACTCAAAGTACTCTTCCATATCATTGATCCAATCAATCAACTCTTTTGGGTTAAGACTTCCCAAAAATGTAGAAACATCAATATTATGTCTCTTTCCAATCTTGGAAACAACCCTCAAAATTATATGCTCTTCAAGATCCCTACTTGCTACCTCTTCTTCCTTGAGCTATTCTTCTTCGTCTTCATCTTCACTTTCATCTCTTCTTCTAACATCAAATCCTTAATGTAACTCCTCTTGTAGTGCTTGAGCTTGTCTCTGGAGGGCTCTAAAACCCTCATTTGTTACCCCAACATTTATCCCACCACACATTCTTCATGGATGCATCTTTTCTCTCAGACCCACAACCACAAATCTTTGTACAAATTGCCTCAAGTTTGGTGACCTATCTATACACTTAGGAACTTCTACTCTGATACCACTTAATGAAGGTTACTCCCCTTTCAATATCAAATTCACAATAACAACAAAGAATTGCAAAATAAAATGCAAGAAGGAAACAAAGATCTTTAATTATCACTGAAATAAAAATATGACATTACAACACTACAGTTTAATCACATGGGCTTCCTAATTACATGAATCTATCAAATCTCCAAATCTGAAACAAACTATGCTCTATGCTCACATGCCCTTACCACTAAGTTGACCCCCCTTTCCCTTTCTGAAAGAATTATATATTCCTTTGTCTTTGGCTTCACCAACAAGAAATATTCCTTTCCTCGATCACTGCAATCTCATCCAGGTTCATTGTATTTTCTATTCTTAGAAAATTGTAACCTAGGGTTTTTTCTTCATTTAATGTGTTCCTTTGTATATCAGATATGTATTAATTTCTTTCAACCATCTTTCCTTAGTACCGTCAGTTACTTCTAATCAACAAAAAAACATAATAAGAGTCACTATAGATCTTTTTCTATGCCAACACACCATTAAATCATCACCATCCAATCACCGTAGATCACTTATGATTCAAAACAACTATGTGAAGCAATCCAACCAATTTCTCTCTTCCACGTGTCACAACACCGCATTCCCATGTTGGTCAACCAAGTCAAAATATGCTTCTTGTGGAATGGTGAGACTTGTTGGGGGCCGGGAGTCGCCAATCCTTCTTACTTCATACTTGGAATACATAGAAGAGCTTAAGAGGCAAGTCTGAACAACAAAGTCTGAAGTCTATTAACCTATTGGGGTTTGACCATCGGCCTTCCCCTTAACCTTTTACCACCCTTCGCATCTATTACAAATCATCACTCAAACCTTTGAAACTCTAAAGTGTGAAAACACAAAGTGTATGAGTTTTTTGGATGTCGAAGTTTACACATCCATCATACTACTTACCATCTTATGAATAAGGCGTAAGCCTCATCTCTGACTCACAAAGCCTGAAAACATCTCCTTAGCCAACTTCAACCCCTTTCGAGTATCGAGGTTCAGAGTTCCTCCATACCCTTTACATCACTTTAACATTTAATCTAAGGCATAAACCTTAATCCTGAAGCTTGATGTATGATGCTTTTTAGCAAAGAGTAAGCCACAAATACGAAGTCTAAAAACCAATCAGAATTAAGCAGAAAATGACTAACTCTTTCATCTTTGGAAAGTGATAAGAGATAAGACCAAGGCCCAAAGCCTAAACTTCTGCAAATATTCATACTCAACAAATTCTAACCAATTTATCCCTTATTGAAAAGAAACAATAATTTGTTTTGTGTTGATACAAGATTTCTCTTACACCCTAGATGCTCTTGCATTAAAAATGAATATACAAATGAAAACTCTTATCATAAGTAACATGTAGTAACAACATATAAGATGTACAATAGATCCTTGCATATAAAGGAAATGATGAGGAGGTTAGAAGGTAGGGGTGAAAATATAACTACATCTCCAACAGTGAAACACATGTAGGACTATGGAAAAGTGTTGAGACACTTAATGATTCCATACGAGTTGAGACAAAAAAAAGAGATGTCTCCCAAGTGAGCTTAAGAGTAGTGTGAATAGGACCCTCATAGAGATATCTAAATGATTTGGTAATAACACTTTTCACATTAACATGTCTAACATTCATAAACTCATCACTATCTTATTCATTTGGTTTTACATCTACTTTGTTTTCTACTTGATCTATTTTTAAAATAATACATCTAAGGTGGAGGAAGAAAGGGTAAAGATCTGATGGTTGGGCACTAATATGTTATGTATGAACACAAGTGCAGCAGGTGAGAGTCATGGATGAAGTGGTACCATGAGATGGTGACAAAGAAGGAAGGTGTTTAATGGTATCTAGGCTAAGGGATATAGATTGGATGTGGGAGTGACTTAGCTAAGTGGAGTAGTAGGAGGAGTTGTGGTGGTAGATGAAAGAGGCATAGAAGTTTGGTGTACATCATATGGGTAATGCATAACTCAAGAGAGATATGAATAAGAGCTAAGCCATATGCGAGGGTGCATGGAAAATAGTAGGTACTAAATTGTGAGAGAATAGTGGTAGTTGTAATATGGGATTAGTAGAGGTGGTGGAAGTATTAGCCCATAAATTTAATAGTAAAAATTTAAAAAATATAATTTAGCATAAAATCTTTATAAAATTTATAATATAAACGAATAATTATAGAACACATTATGTAGCATATCAACCCATTATGTAATATTTTCTACAATGACTAAACTAGATATTTCATTTACATGCCTTAGTTTTTCACATGGAAATCATTGTTATAATCCTTATTATTCTCAATTTACACATGAGAATAAATTTCAATATCAATGGATGGGGTAGACATGGTAAGTTTGAAGAAACCAATCCTTCATAATGGAAGATTACTAGGATCTCAAGTAGATCATTGCATCAAAAAGTATAAGGATATAAAGATAAAAAAAATGTACATTTAGACTAGAAATTGGGAAATTAACAATGAACTATTAAGTTTGCATGTGAAACACTAATATTGTAACCAAGGGTGGGTAGGGTAGATTAAAAAGGTTTCATTAATGCTAAAAAAAAACCTAGTAGAAAATACACATATGTTCAATGTACACAAAAATATGCAAACGAAAATAAATATTTGTAGATCTAAAAATAAAATATATTAGAAACAAAAATACAAATCTGAAATATGGATAAGAAACCATAAAATTGACTATGGTATTAAAGTTAATGTACTATAAAATTGATTACAAGGAGGATAATGTACTTAGGTCTATGAGTAAAGAATGGTTGTTGTTTGATAAAGATAATAAACTTTGAATGTTCCTAGATTGGAATAAGGTCTCTCTATTAACAAGGTTCCTTGAACCCTCAATTGAATTTATGATCTCTCTAAGGTCAATACTATAGATCTAGGTTTGGTCTATGATTATAGATTCGTCCTCTATGTTCAAATTGGACCCTATATAATTTATAATTTTTCTCTCTAGTCTATTAGCATCACCTCTACTTACATTGTCTCTTTGTCATCTTTGGGATTGGAGGTATTCAAAAATACCTTAGAAGGGCAAAATTTGTGTCACTAGGGGAAAAGTTTTGCTAGGCCAATTTATAGAAATGTGTGTATAATATCAATAACATCAAGAAAGTTTCTTGGGATGATGTACATTAATTTATTAGTCCTTTGGTGTACCAAATCCAAAAAAAAATTCTATTAATTTCTCCTTTGATTCTCTAGGGTGAGATAGAATGTGATGACACTTAAGAATGTGTGGTAGATGAGAGATGATAAATGAATGCTAAGGATTTCATTTAAATGCTAGGACATATCATAAAATTTTATAGACACATTTACTTAGTTGATTGGAGGCAAGAAAATAAAAGGTGACAATAGGAAAGAAAATGAATTTAAATTTTGAAAAGGTAGGGGTAAAGTCCATGGCTATTAGGCCAACTATAGAACCAAAAAAATAATCCAAGGTAGGTAAATGGTCAAATATTGAGTTAGATAGAGGTTACATTGGAGTAGATGTACATACACTAAGTGTACAAAGATTTGATGAATGTATTCGAATATGTGTATATAGAAATAAGATCTGAGGGATAAATATATGAAGATATGTATGTATAGAGATAAATAATAGTTATAGGAATGAGCTTAACCATAAACACATTTACTTAGTTGATTGGAGGCAAGAAAATAAAAGGTCACAATAGGAAAGAAAATGAATTTAAATTTTGATAAGGTAGGGGTAAAGTCCATGGCTATTAGGCCAACTGTAGAACCAAAAAAAAAAATCCAAGGTAGGTAAATGGTCAAATATTGAGTTAGATAGAGGTTACATTGGAGTCGATGTACATACACTAAGTGTACAAAGATTTGATGAATGTATTCAAATATGTGTATATAGAAATAAGGTGAGGGATAAATATATGAAGATATGCATATATAGAGATAAATAATAGTTATAGGAATGAGTTTAACCATAAACACATTTACTTAGTTAATTGGAGGCAAGAAAATAAAAGGTGACAATAGGAAAGAAAATGAATTTAAAATTTGAAAAGGTAGGGGTAAAGTCCATGGCTATTAGGCCAACTGTAGAACCAAAAAAATAATCCAAGGTAGGTAAATGGTCAAATATTGAGTTAGATAGAGGTTACATTGAAGTAGATGTACACACACTAAGTGTACAAATATTTGATGTTCAATGTATTCAAATATGTGTATAGAAATAAGGTGAGGGATAAATATATGATGATATGTATATATAGAGATAAATAATAGTTATAGGAATGAGCTTAACCATACATAAAATTATGTCATGTATGAATATACATATATTAGGATCTTCTCCCTAAACAAACATAAAATTTAATTAAAAACATAAATATTAAAAAATCATTATTACAAAATTATAATTCTATCTATGATCATTGTAATTAATTAAGAAGCTAAAATGATTAGACCTAATAATAGTAAAATGGAGTGAACGTTTCTATTAAACAATTTATCTAATTTCTAACATAAATTCTTCCAATAGCCATATTTATGGATAGAAATGGAAGTTTTCCTTTTAATCCATAATCGATAGTTCTTTTAGAAAAGTTCAAATTTACTGTAATTTTTTACCTAGACTATATAATGCAAGCAACTCCAAATTGTTTTGGATAGATCGCTAGAGCATCAAGTGATTCTAAATGATTATATATTTTATTAACATAAATTCTTCCAATAGCCATATTTATGGATAGAAATGGAAGTTTTCCTTTTAATCCATAATCGATAGTTCTTTTAGAAAAGTTCAAATTTACTATAATTTTTTACCTAGACTATAATGCAAGCAACTCCAAATTGTTTTGGATAGTTCGCTAGAGCATCAAGTGATTCTAAATGATTATATATTTTATTAACAAAATTCTTGAGGTTAATTGACTTTATAAGGAGAGACCATAAGTAGAGGATCTCATCTTTGTTTATAAGAATTTAGACAAATATTAGAAGAATTCAAAGCACTATATTATTATATTGTTTGAGTAGATTGAACTATTTAGTTAACATTATTATTTTAAAAATGTTTATATTAATTTATATAGCAAATCAAATGTCAAATACTCTAAAAAATGGTGATAATAGTTTTCATTTTATTTTGTAAACTTTTTAATCTATTTTTTTATAATCGAATCCGGAAATAATATCTTGATTATCATGAATTATAAACAATTCATATCTACTATTAATTTAAAAATTCAATCTATTTAGCATAAATGCCTCACTCTTTGCAAAAAAAATAAAAATTATGTCACGGATGAAACTCATTGTCTTGCATGCTTCTCGAGCATTGCAGACTTGCATGCTTCTTGAGCATCGCAGGCTTGCACGCTTCTCGAGCATTGCAGGTGTGCATGCTTCTTGAGCACTGCAAGCTTGCACGCTTCTTGAGCATCGTAGGCTTGCACGCTTCTCGAGCATTGCAAGCTTGCATGCTTCTCGAGCATTGCAGGCTTGCATGCTTCTTGAGCACTGCAAGCTTGCACGCTTCTCGAGCATTGCAGGCTTGCACGCTTCTTGAGCATCGCAGGCTTGCACGCTTCTCGAGCATTGCAGGCTTGCATGCTTCTTGAGCACTGCAAGCTTGCACGCTTCTCGAGCATTGCAGGCTTGCACGCTTCTTGAGCACTGCAGGCCAATGAAGCTCATTCATTTTGACAGTAAAAATATAATTTAAATAATATAATATATTTAAAATTATAAAAATCAAAATTTAACATTATTAATAAATGAATAAATTGAATTAATTAATAATTTATTTATTTTTAAATAATTACAAATGATATTTCAATAATAAATAATAAATATAAATATAATTTGGAAACATACACATAGTTGGTTTATAGTAACAATATAGAAAATAATAATATTCAACAAAACACGTGATATTGATAAATATATTTTACTCTAATATATAGAAGATGAAAAATATATAGATAAAACTTTCATCTTTGCAAACTCTAAATATATTTTTCCTTCTATTTTAAATGGTTATTTCTAGATTACTTTGGTTGATAGAGAAGATCATGATGGTCTTTAAGCATGGAAGGGATCAGCATACGAATGGCTATGTCTGTAATTATCAGGTTTACGGTCATGATAAATCAGAATAGTAATCAACAGAAGCATTTAAAGATTGCTGCAAAATTTCAGGTTGATGGCTACGTTTCATTGTTTATATTTAATTCAGTCTTTCATCAAAATCTGACGGACAAATGTAAGGATTAGTATGTACTTGGAAATAATTGGAAAATTTTATGGGTAAGGAAGGCAGTTGTATTGAATGCAAAAAGCAAACAAGAAAAAACAAGAAAATCAAGTTTCAGAAGATATATCTTTAATGCCCACAGGCATGGACGGCAGGTTTATTTGACTACTTTTCTGATATCTTTAAGTTCAGTGGAAATGTACACATGGCTTTGACTGTACCCAAATCTATATAACATTTATTTCTCTATATGTTTTGAATTTGAATTTTTTAATAGTTACATATTATTAGAGTAATATCTTCTATATCCACACACTTTGTTGGTTGTAACTGCAAAACAATGTTAGTGCATACAAACACAATTACTGTCAATGTGTAATAAATGTATAAATGGCTTTGTAGCAGAGGTGAAAAGGGTGGTGTAAATGAGTTGTCAAATCATTGGATTGTGGTTGATTTGTTCTTCATGATGAATATAGGTATGAAGGCGTGTAAAAGTTAAATTTGAATGTAACTATCTCGAGTTGTAATTGAGTTGGTTCCATGAAATTATGTAAAGATGAATTTGAAATGGAGTAATGGAGTTGTGATTGAGGGGGAAATCATGTAAAAGTTGAGTCTAATATAGAATTATGATATATAAGATAATCATAAAGTTGTAAATAGGTTGTCTTACATGAGGCATGCAAGCATAAGCCATGTGAAATTAGGATTAGAATAGAATCATGATGCATGGGAAAATAATATATGTGTGATCATATTGACCCCCATGATGCATACAATCATGAAACAATGTAAGATAGAGATTGAAAAGTCGGTATAATTTTCCATTGCATACCATCATTATAGATTTGATCTAAGAGTTGTTAAAAGATGTAATAGCCACATATAGCAATTTGTTGACCCATTATAATGATATGATGTAATTGTGAAAGATGAAGTAATGGGGGCAAATGGTTTGTCTCCAATTTAGTCCCTAGTGTGAGGACAAGCATTTGGTGGAAGTAAAGTGGTTATGGGCCCAATGCAATTGTATAAAATTTAGTTGAATAGTGTGTAATAAGTAAGCAAGTAAGAACAAATATAAATGAAGTAGAGATAAGATGTTCTCATATAAAATAACAAAAGAAATTTGATTCTAGGCGTCATCGTTGAAGCTAAATAAGATAAATTTCATGTAAAAGGGTGAAACCATAAAATCATGTCACCCTTTCATAAAGAAATTGATCAACAACTTTTATCTTTTGGACACATCATTTAATTAAATTTCAAAGAATTGATTTAAATATCTACTTTTCTTAGATGTCCAAAAAGTAAGATTAACATATTAAAATCTTGGTGATTAGATACCTAGGTATGAATTTTATTATTGAATTATTATTTTATACACATGCGATGTTTTTCTATTTGCTCATGCTAAGTTGTGTTAATACTTATTGTTTCATAATGTATGTTCCCTAAATCCCCATCTATAGTGCACCTAGCATGACATTCATGAATATTACACATGTAACCTATCCTTGGTGATATATTTGAGAGCTATAGAGTTCGTTTGGAGTGGTAAGGAGATTGCATAAAATTTTGTTATAGTTATAAAATATCTTCATGTTCTTCTCTTTTTGACTTTCTCAATTATTTATTTATTTCTCTTTTTCTAGTGATCCATTGTTATTGGCTAAGATAAATTCCCCATAAAGAATCTAGTGAAGTAATGAGTTCTATTACTACAATACCTAGGCCTTAGACAAACTTGATACCTTTCAATGCCACTTCTCTCAATGTCGCTCTATAATATCATGCCAATCTACTCTCACATTCATCTCTACTTCCACATAACACTCTTCTTCCATGTACTTACATGCTATATTAGAAAAAAATTTGTATCAAGAAAATTACTTTTCTATACCATCAATATTCCTCATAATGTGACATTAATAGGAAGGTGTGGTATATAGAAAATTTTCTTTCCAAATATGCATGTATATCAAAAGGTGAGAGAGTCAAGTTGGAGTAATATGATGTTTTTCTAGGAGACATAAGCATACATTAATAGTTTAAGATTTATAGGGTTTGAGGTTTGGGGTAAAAGGATTACAATGTACATAAGGTTTATGATTTAGACTAACTAGTGTTTTGGATTTTAGATTTCAATTTAGGGGTTTAGGGTTTGAGCTTTTCTAGTTGAAAATAGTATAGAGGATAGGATCTCTAGCGTAACTTGGTATTGCAATTAGATTTTAGTATGTGAGGTTTATATTTTAGGAATTTCATTATTTGGGGTTTGGTGAACATTATAGAAAATAGTGATGAAGGGGAATCAACATGCTCTAAACCACTGATGTAAGAGGGATTTTTTTCACACACAAACCCTCTCATACAAACACATTGGGGTGGCTACAAAACAGGTCCACTTTAAGATTTTAGGTGTCTTTATAATTATATGACTGGATGATCCACACCAAATAACTAGTCTCCTCCATGGATTGAACTCAATGCAGTCATAAACATTTTGGTAAATATAGGAATACATTTTTTGAGGTGAAGGAAAGTGTTGGCATGAAGAATAGCTCTATAAATGTGAAGTAGTGATTGGTCAACAAGAGGGTGGGTACTTGAATGGATGCTCGTACTTGAATGTACTTGAATAAAATTATTGGAAACATAGTGTAAATTGTTTTTACTTTATCTTGAATAGAACTTGATTTCATCACTATATTCCATTGATATGGCATCCAAGACCACAAACACATTGTGGCGTATGATAGATAATAATTAACCAACAAATATAGGTAATAAATAGGTGTTGAATATTAGGAATGAAAAGATATGATGCCCCTGATGTAACGATAAATAATACAATGTAAGCTCAATATTTGAGATGAACTACATGATACCAAAAATGTAAGGATAAAGAATACAATGCAAGATCAATATACAATCTTATGAAAGGCATGATACCCCAAATGTAAGGATAGATTCTAATGGCATGAAAACTAGAGTGTAAATGGCATAAAGGTATGCTCTAGAAGCATGATATAGTAACGTAGGATCAAAATGCAAGATTTGGGAGTGTAGTAGGGAAACATAGGTTGAATAAGAAACTTTATAAATAATATATCTCAATATAAGATCCAAGAAGCATGATGTAGCAATAAAAGATCAATAGGTAATGAACAATGGTCAAATACTAAGGAATGTGCATGGATATAAGAATACAATAGGAAGTAAAAAGTTAACATGATAAGTAAGAAAGATGCTAAAAATAATAAATTAGGAATAAGAGGAAAATGGTAAAAAAAAAGAAGATAAGTAGGACAGCCAAGTGGGAAATAAAAAGGCTCAAGAAAATAGAAGTAAAGCATAGGCATAAAGAAGATGTAAATAGACAAGGAAAAAATGAAAACCAAAAATACCCCCTACCTAAGGAAGAGAGTTATGATATCAAATATAGGTGAAATGAGTGTGAAGATCACCATAAAAAAGTTAAAAAAAATTGTCAAACATAAAATACCAGTGGGAAACTAAAAAAGGTAAAGGTACATCATGATAAAAATCATCACATCCTCATTGTCTTCATTTTATCAATACAACAAAATATTAGGAATGAATGGATATAAAAGCATAATATTCAATAAAGTGTGATAATGCTTACAAACAATAATACATAAATCTAAAAATAAGTTATGAAGCATGAAATACACTTGGATTTTAAATATTTGAAGTAAAACATCTACAAATATCCATTGAAGCTTGTCATTGTATAATGGATGCAACATAAATTATTATTCAAAACTTGAAATATAAAAATATAATCCTTAATTAGCTCTTTTTCCTCATGTTTTCATTACATGCTTGAGAGATAAACATCTTAGCATGTTTTGAAGCACTTCATTTATTATAAAGAAATAATATAGGAACATTTATGTAAGAACCAATTGGAATAACATTAATCAATTATAGTTACATCAATTCATTATTCATTTATTTAAATAATCATTTATAATGTAAATATGGACACCATGTCCTTGAAAAAGATATGTATTAACCAAATAGCCATATAAGCATACATCAATATATGTCAATATAAGTATAACATATATACAAAAAAGCCATATAGGCTTATAGAATGCCATATGGGCATACAATGTCACATATATGCAATAAAAATATATGTTAAAAATGACATATAGGCATACAACAAAGGACCAGGTAATAAATAGTCATTTCCCTCCAGGTGAAGGAAACAAATCACAAGCGGACTTTGATTGTCGGGGGGATAGAGATGCATATGATTATTACACCCCAAAATGTGTAACTACTATTTACTATTACTATGTAGGGTTAAATGTGAATTCTAGAGATGAATAAAATGTGCTCGTACCATGTTATCAATGTGAATGTTATCTCATTTGATGTTATATCAGTTGATGTTATTTCATGGGGAAATACTGCATATATGTGAAAAGATGGTTATTGAATTATTATTATTCTAACTTTGAAAATGTTTATGTGCATACTGCATATGTTATTAACAATTGACTATCATGTGCATGTGTTAGTGGATGCAGGTTTATATTCCATTCCTCCAAGCGAAGGGGAAGTATCACTCAGGAGAAGATCTTGGTTGGGTAACTGGTAACGTAAACTATCTGAGCATACACACACCATAGTAGTTTGGTTGAGTTTAGACATAGAAGTGGGAAGTTGGTAAGTCAACCCTAGTTTAAACTATCTACACTAGTAAAGGTCTTGTTTACTTTTGCATGCATTGGGTGATGTTTATCTATTTGAGCTTTTGAGATCTTTCTTGTGCTATAATGATTATATCAATTGACAAGTGGGTTGTAAGTAGAAGTATGTTTATAAATTTATGCACATGCATGCCAATGAGATCTAACGATATGTATATGCACATGTATGGATATACCACACGTACACACTTATCAATATGATGGTAATCATGAGTGGTTATATATGAAACGAATGTGAACAAATATATATGTGTATAGTATATACATGTATCCATATGTATATGTATATGTCTATTGATACATGCGTACGTTGGTGAATGGACATGCTCATACAGATGCATCGATATAGATATACCTACACATACATGTACATAGAGGTATATATATATATGCACACATTTAGTATAATGTGGTTATTAAATATTATCTTGCATGTACTCTTTTATATACATATACATATACATATACATATACATACATACATATATATATATATCAAATGTATCCTTACATTATAGGACTTACGATATATGTATAAATATATATGTAAATAAATATATATGTATATAAATACATGTTAAGTATTTAAGTATATATATATGTATATAATATATATTATATATATTTATATATAATAATATATATTATACATATTAAATATGTCAATTGAGATCGACTATCTCTTATTCATTAAAGCCGAGTCATAAGGTTGTTTTATAGTCAATATAGACTATGGAATGAAGGTTGATGTTGACCATGTCTATGGAAGCTGATTTAAAAGCTTTTGACTACTAGTGGAAACCGATTATCATTGTGAAAAGCACACGATATAAGTCGTAGCCTTATACTTGATATTGCTGGTTGTAGAATGCTTGACTTGGTTGACATGTTTAATGAGATCATGCTTGAATTTTTCTTACGTATTAAACTGGTTATGCCAAATCATTCACCATTTGGGTTGACTGAAATCTGGTGTCATATAATGGAGGTTGATTGAGTTTGATGGTGCAAAATGTGAAGGAAAAATAATAGGAATTGGTTCCACCTTTGTGTTTGATTTGTTGTAGATGTCTTCTCATTGAAACAATTTGAATTCTCCATGTGCATCTTGAATAAGTCTTTGAATTGTTGTCATGGAAACTAATTGATCTATAGGAGGTTTTGCTGAGTCTGAGCTTATTTGATCACCACCTTAATGTTGAGTTGCTTTGCATGGAGCTTGTTGTCTTGTTGCATGCCTAAAATATAGGCTTTGAGGTCGCTTGGTTGCTCTATAAATAGCTAAACCATTTAATTGTGAGGGATGCATTCTTTACAAGAGATTATACATCTTTTGCAATTCATAATTCTGTATTTTTCCAACCATACTTTGCTCTGCATTGAGAGAGAAAGAGAGTGAGTTTTACTTACTTTGCGAGGGACATATATTTGAGAGGATTAAGCTATCAACTTGAGAGAGAGGGGGTTCAATTGTGACATTCTTGAGAAGCTGATTTCAAGCTAATTGTTGTTGGGAGAGGGTTGCATTGTCGTCTTTAGTTGGATAAGTGAAAACAGGCATGAGGATCTCTTCTTCTTTGTTATTTTACTTTGAATGGTGTGTCTTGCATGCATGGTTGAGATGTCTTTTCCAGTATATGCATTGGAGAATTTATATTGTTTTGAAAAGGATGCTAAAGCTATTATGTTTTTTTCATATTGTCTTTTTAAGTACTCCATAGTAGAAGATGGGTTTTTATCATAGGTATTATATACTAGGCTTGATTGAACACGAAAGGCACATATGGTGCCTTAGCTAAGTTATTGATTTAACTAGGAAAGCTTGTGTTTACTCTTAGGATAAATAATCCAATATGGGAGGGAGTTTAAGTACTTACTTGCAAGTAGGGTTATCCAAGTATGTAGTGTTACCAGATTTTCACCTATGGCTTAATTAGGTAGAGCCCATTGATATTTAAAAGAAAATGGTACATTTTTCTATCTCCCATACATTGCATTCATGTATACAAAAGAAATAATTTGAAAGGTTACAACTACAAATTATTGCATTCATATATATGCATGAAACATAAGAAATATTTTACAAATATTTTCTGAAAAAAGGTAATCTTTATTGAGTGTAGAAATGTTCATTTAACTCACACAAGCCATGAGTTTAACTTATTCTTATTCAATACAAATCAAGATGAACATATATGTGAATAAGAAAATGAAGAAAATAATATGCATGTAGGGAAGGTAACTAGTCATTGCCTGAGAATGACTAGTTTTGTTGTGTCTTCTTGTCCAACTGTCGTCTGAGTTGTCTTGACCTTCCTAGCTCCTTGGTACTCTTGTTTCCTGCAATAAGTCAAGCAATGTGTTAGAGCAACACTCTAAGAAATGACTGATTACATACCTTACATGACCATTTACCTATACATGTATAAATTGATCCTGATCTGCATTTAAATAAACAATTATATCCTGAATGTCCCAGAGAAAACATTGAAGCCATCAAAATAGCACATCAAAATACACATTTTTTCTAACTTGTTTGCTTCATGTGCAACTACAAGTATAATCATATCTTTGTTTTGTCAGATCAAATGAGTGGGATAAATGTGGCTCCCACAAGGGTTGAGCCCAACTCATATAATAATGGTTGTATTATTTTAATCTATGCACGGTCTTATGAATATTTTAAGTGCATAAGGGATTACATTAAATGGTTGATATCAATTATGACTACTTCATAATCATAATGCAGAATATCTTGCAATGTCATGAAACTAAACAATAGTCTTCATCAATGAAAATATCTTTGTTATTAATGATAAGCCTTTGCTCATTGAAATAATGGAGGAATCATAAAGTCTGCTTGATCATCAAAAGGTACAGTCCTCTAAAAGAATTTTACAATGAGGAAGGTGAATACATGACAAGCATGCACAAGAAGTTGAATCATCGTCATAGCTATAGCAAGGACAAATATACATCATCCTTCTCAATCAACCATATGATATCTAAGAATGTATTGCAGTAATACAAGGATAGTCCATGGATTTATGGTAACAATATGACAGTCTACAATGTATGATTATTTATGCAGAAAGCACAATTTTTTATTTTCATGATCAACATTGAATAGAAAATAAAAGTCTGAGACAATGAAGGTTTGGAGTTTCAGGAAGGCCAGCAATGAGCACATTACAATATCCATAATCAAGCATCATAATCTTTAAAGGCAACATAATAATAAACCCAGTAGGTAAAAGTGCAATGTAAATTTCCAGAAGGGTCTATAGCAGATTTGCAAAACAGAGTCCTCCACCTACCTACATGAACAATGAGAATCTTGAAGTTTTTTTTTTGTAGGGAATAGAAAAATAATTTCTTGCAATAAATCTGAGGTGTTTCATTATTTCTGCATTATAGTGGAGCTTAAAAAAGTATTTTTTCTTAGACAATGTAAGCCCAAAACGGGTTTTGAGACTGTAGCTATGGTTTTGTATCAAAACCCTTTGTCATTTGCAGAGAATCTATCTATACAAGCAAATGGACATAAAACACAATGAGATATAGGAACAGTTACTATCCTTATAGCTATTGAGGGGATGAAGCATAAGTACAACAAACTCAACCCAGGTTCCCAATACAAGATTGTAGATTGTGGAGCAATGCCACAGAGGGAAATTTTAGTGGTGATAGTTTAAAAGTTATACAACAGTCACCAAATTAAATACAAGTTATTCTGCTTTTGGGTAATGAGAACTCAGGGCCGCACCATGTTTATGGCCACATCATGAAATTTTTGGTGTATAAGGAGCTAAAAACTCTTGATCTAGAATGGGTATTGGAGCCCTCTTATACAAAAAACCCTCAAAATACCAATATAGAATAACAAATACAGTGAAAAAAAACACTAAAGGAGGTCGCGACCATACATTTCATAGCATAAATCATGTTAAATGCATATTGACCTTGAGCGACCATAACATGAAAGCAAAAATATTTGATACCTATGCAAACATTATTTCACAGAGAAAGATTTGAGATGATCTACAGAGTAGAGAAACATGAATAAAATGCATAAAGTAAATCACAGAGGCCGCGACCCAAGGTTCACCATTCGCTATGAATGGAGGAAAAATGCCTAAAGAATAATACAAAGAGAGAGAGTGAGCTCAACCTTAGCTTGCTTGCTTGAATCTTAAAGAATAAGAGGAGAGGCACCTCAATAAGTAGAGGTGAGAAGGAGTTAGAATGTAACTCCCAACTCAATGAATGCCACCATTCATCTATGTGTGTGCAAAGTGTCACCTCTTAAGGAGGTGGTTACAAATATTCCTTAATAAAGGAATTAAAAAATAAGTTATCCTCACCGCTATGCCCTTATTATTAGTACATCGGGTTATGAATAGTCAGCTTGTGGCTATCTTAACCTCTATTAAGTCATATTATCATTAGTATATTGTTATTTAGTTGTTTAGGTCGGCCTAAGTCTTATATAGGTGTGTCTAAGTCGGCCTAGGTGATATCCTGGCATAAATAGGTATATATAGGAGGTTGTGAGTCTTATTTCATCATCAAGTTGTGAAGTGTGTTCTCATTAGAGATATTTGGAGGTTTTCCCCCTCGAAGTGGCTTGTTATTCTCAGTTATTATCAAGTATTTGCAGCATATTTCATATCATATTCTTCTATTGTGCAAGTTATTTCATAACAAGTGGTATCAGACGATCTTGGCACCATAGAGGCAAGGTTTTTCTCAAATTTGAGGCGATTTTGGGAAGAGCATATCCTTCACTTGTAGAATTTTTTCTGATTTTTAAAGGGTTTTTGAAGAACATATTGAAGAAGCTACAGTCCATATTTCAGAAGAATTGGAGCAGAATTAAGCGAATTATTGCAAAATTAGGGTTTCTACACTATTTTTTTGGAATCTACATATCTCACACATCTTGTTGAATTGGAGTCTGATTTTTATTGGGTTTTTGAAGACATACTAAAGGAGATTACAGTAAAAATTTGAGAGAATTTAAGTTTCATTTGTGTGATTTATTTCAATATTAGTGGTTTCCATCATGACGGGGCCTGCAACAAGGGGTAAAAAGAATGTTGTCACTCCAGGGAAGACACTTGATAAGGATGGTGAAACAATCAAGGATATTACTCATAATGAGGAAATAAATAAGTTCAAGGAAGACATTTCCTCAATTAAGATGGATATATCAATCATGCGAAGCTTGTTAAGTGCCTTTATGAATGAACCAAGAAAGGAGGTTTCAAGTAGCCAAGAACTAGAAGAAGAAGAAGAAGAAGAAGAAGAAGGAGAAGAAGTAGAAGTAGAAGAAGAAGAAGAAGAAGAAGAAGAAGAAGAAGAAGAAGAAGAAGAAGAAGAAGAAGAAAGAAGAAGAAGAAGAAGAAGAAGAAGAAGAAGAAGCAGAAGAAGAAGTGAAAGAAGAAGAAGAAGAAGAGAAGAAGAAGAAGAAGAAGAAGAAGAAGAGGCATATGAAGAAGTAGAAGAAGCAACAATAGAAGAAGAAGAAGTAGAAGATGAACCTGAAGAAGAAGAAGAAGCACAAGAAGACAAAGAAGAAGAAGATGATGAAGAAGATACAAAGGAAAAAGAAAAATACAATAAAGAAGAAGTTCCTAATCCAGCTATTCAACCAATGCAAGGGAACCATGTATTATTCCTCATCTCTTCCTCTTTGACACATCAAAAGGTTCAAGTAAAGGAGGAACACATTCATCGCCATCAAGAGCTTGATGTAAAGGGAAGACACAACTTGGAGCTGAAGTTAATTTTCCAGACACACATGAAGAAGCAGGTGACATCAACACTTCCTGAGCTGGATGAAGAAGGGAGAATCATTTTGGAACCAGAGTGCATTCGTCAAACACACACAAAGAAGCTGAGGAATAGAACTATCACTGAGTATCTCATCCAATGGAAGAATTTACCAGTTGAAGATGCCACATGGGAAGATGAGGAGTTCATTCAAAAGTTTCCAAACTTTATTAGCATTGAGGACAATGCTTCTTTGAAGAAGGGGGGCATGCTACGCCCTTAATATTAGTGTACATTGGGTTATGAATAGTCGGCTTGTGGCTATCTTAACTCTCTATTAAGTCATATTATCATTAGTATATTGTTATTTAGTTGTTTAGGTCGGCCTAAGTCTTATATAGGTGTGTCTAAGTCGGCCTAGGTGATATCCTTGGCATAAATAGGTATATATAGGAGGTTGTGAGTCCATTTCATCATCAAGTTGTGAAGTGTGTTCTCATTAGAGATATTTGGAGGTTTTCCCCCTGAAGTGGCTTGTTATTCCTCGCTATTATCAAGCATTTGCAGCATATTTCATATCATATTCTTCTATTGTGCAAGTTATTTCATAACACTCACACATGTGTGAGATGACAAAAGACAAAATATTTGTAGGGATTCCTTTGGAATATTCCTACAAGTTAATAAAAAATTACAATTAAAGAATAACCTTTACCAAGTAAAGATTAATCTTCTAACATCCCCCCTTAAGCTTTACTTGGGGAGGTTACATCAAACCCTTCAATGGGTTGTATTCCAATATTTTTACAATGAAAGAGAAATTTATCTTTACAAAGAGCTTTGGTGAGAATATCTGCAACTTGATCTTCACCTTTACAATACAAAAGATAAATTTGCATGTCTTCAATTTGCTCTCTAATGAAGTGATGTTGAAGAGCAATGTGCTTGGTCCTTGCATGAAAAATTGGATTCTTTTCCAAAGCAATAGCACTTTGATTATCACAATAAAAAGGAGTAGGATCCTTTTGAGGTAGACCCAAGTATTTAGGTGAATACCAAATTTGCATACCCAAAATAATGTAATAGGCCCAAATCACTCATTTGAAATTGTTGATTGAGTTGAGACTTAACATCACTAATCAAAAAGTTAGAACTAGAAGTGATAATTAAATCATTATAATAATAATCATAATATAATAATATAGTATTATATGCTAGGCATAGATTGTGGGATTACAAGTTCTAGTTATGTAGGACACAACACTATGCTCAGTTGGTTGTCGTTATCGGTTACTCTACCAATCTCTTTGTCTAAGGGAAAGGCCATCTATCAGATGATAGATGTACGAGGAACCACATTAAGAGTCTGTGGTTGGCAAAAAAGTGTCTGAGTGATGCTTCTCCTCCACAGTAGGAGACAAAAGAACCAAGATTTGAAAGGAAGGATCTTGGACCATCTTACAACTATTAGTTCTAAAGCTCATTGGAGCTATGTTTGTAAATGTATGTATTCTTGTATTTTTGTAACTTGTGAAGTTATTGTAATGAAATGGAATCTTTATTGTAATGTGATATGGAATCATGTTCATATATTCTCAATAAAGTAAGAAATTTTTTATTGCAATGGCTTGTTACATAATTTATCTACTTGCAAGGTGTAAATTTATAATTTTTTATGGCATTGAAGGGTTGGCATATTACAATGATGGTGGTCTCCTTCGAATTTGTTTACTTGACCTATTTAAATATTCATGGAGCTCCACCTATTACAATAAAATGTTTAGACATTAATATATAGAAATTATATTGTAAAATGAAATATAACAAAATAATCACTTACTACAACCAAATAATCTCTCTACTCATCCATAGCAATAGGACACTCACACTTTGGCATGGCAAAGCCTTGTAACAACCATCTAGATGGAAATTAAACTATAAATAAATAATCATTTGATTTTTCAATAATAGACAGATAAAACAATGAATATAATATGAACTTTACTAGCCTACCTCAAACCCCTGTCAAAGGCATCAAACTCGCTACTTCTACAGTGACACCATGCTTCGCTATCCTATCGATATCAAGAGGAGTGTCTACTTGCATCATCTAAAAATAAAACAACATTATCCTATTACCAAAACTAGAAGAGTGAAAGTTCTCTATATTACTCGATATTGACTTTTTACATAAATATTTAAAGGGTTTAAACCATAAAATAGTGATAAAGACCCAAGTTAACCATTAAAAATTACTTTACATTGAATATAGATTCCATCCCAAGACATGTACAACCATGATAGTTATCATAAAATAATTTAATATCAGTCGTATTTAGGTTACCATTGAAGGTCCAAGATTAACCTATTCAACATCCAAAATGATATATATGAATACTATTCATATAAAATTCAACTATTCACATGTAATATTTATAGTTCTTTACTAGTTACCTTTGCAGTAGATGTCGTCATATAATAGGGAGGTGGAGGACTGTTGGAAACAAGGTGAATACTATGACCCTGAAATTTCATTATAATAATTCAACTAATTTAGTTAATCTTGTATTTCAAAAATGAAATGTAATAAATTAAATTAAATAAACTTGCTGAAATTTACCTGACTATCAAATACAAATGTATCACTTAGGAAGGAATCTATCATCACCATCTCATCAGCTGCAGATGTACCCTGGGCACATGCATCTTGACTATCCTCAAGATCATAACCACAAAGTAACCCAAAATCCTGACATAAATGAGGTGGAACTCAATGCCTCAAAGAATCGCTCGCCCCACCTTGTGCTAAAGGCCTAGTATGTTGTATGAGGCTCAAAGTGAGGGAATGAAGGGATAGTCACACATGCTCATATGTTGGCCTAGCGAGTGGTCTCATTGGCTGCTATGTTTCAATACATGCCCCCACTCTATCCTGTGTGGAGCCCCCACCTTTACCCTACAACTCCTGCATGTCAAAATAGTTTGGGATTTTAATGAGGACAAACTCACAATAGAGTTTCCTTAAAACCATCATAGTTACATGGAGGGTCAAAACCATACACCACCTTTCCCAAAATAGTTCTTGATCCCTTAGTGGTTGCACCAATGGATAGAGAACCTCTTGCATATAAGATGTAAGGTTTGATTCATTCTTGGGTCTGTGAATAGTGCACACAAGTCAAATTTCAATGTTTTTCATCTTTAACTTGCTTATATGATAATTTGTCTTCATAAAATTTTCTAAGCTCTCGTGTCTTCTCGGACCAACTATTTATTTGCTTGCTAACTGAATCTACATGAGAAATTATGGATTTCAATGATTGAGTGAGGGAGGTTCTATGTGAGGTTGTGCCTGAAGGATCCCTCAACCTTACAATTAGCTCCTCAATTCCTTTTTTGTTATTTTTAATTTTCCCCATTAAATTTTCTTGTGTTCTTAGAGCATGATGAGGAATTTTAGGAGGTATTTGTTGAGGTTGTTCTCTAGCAAAGATTTGATCATGAGGTGAATTAGGATTATGAGGAGGATTTGGGGGTGCATTAATTTTTTTTAAAAATTAAATAAATTTACATCAAAAAACATATTCAATCTACCTATTTAATACCAAATTCACACAAAAAATAGAAATAAATTACTCCTTTGACCTCCCCAATGTCGTCGAAATATTTTGATGAAGAATTGGCAAAGATATTGTGTGGTTTTGGGCTTCCTAGAATGTGAGCACATTATGGAGGGTTTGTAGGACACAAAGGAAGTTTTCAATAGCAGAAAAAAGAATGAAATGAACTTTTTCACTTTTTTTCTTAAATAAGAAATATCACAAGCACATTATAAAACACTCATGTTATTTATCATTGAATAAATAATGCGAGCACATTATAAAACACTCATGTTATTTCTCATTGAAGAAATAATGTGCACGTGTTATAACACACTCACATTATTACTTTGTAGTGACCGAGCTTGAGGCTTGACCACTCTAAGCCATAATGCGAGCATGTTATAACACACTCGTTTTATGGATTTTTTGAATTCAAAAGTGGGATGGTCACTTTTTGGCCCCCCATCTTTGTGAACCCACCCTTAAGTACATCACCACACTCTAATGAATCTTGTAGTACCCCTCCATTTTTCTTATGTTTTCCGACAGTATGTTTTTACTTTGATAGACCCTGATACTTTATTTTGATGTATTTGATCGCTGACAGTAGAGCGATGGTGGATTTATTTTATGATGTGATGATACACTGTTTGGTGGTGATTATTTCTGACATGCTTTATGTTAGCATATATGTTTACTTAAGATGATATTGCTATATATGATCATGGTAGTTTAATTGATATTTATTTTGTCAGTTCGATGTGATATTGTATTGGTGAAGAGAACGATATTGCATCACTCGCTTGCGAGTGCCCTGTGATTTCCGCAATTTTCTCTTCATAGTGTGTTTGAATCATGGATTATATACATGTATATTATATGTCTGATTGCAGGATTGTAGGTACATGACATCGACTCCACCTAGTTTCACAGGTCTGAGCGTGTCCAGGCTCAACGGTAATGTTGATTGGGAGATAGTAATGAGGTTTTTCCTAGTCTAGCCTCAAACCTAGTCACAGTAGTTCGTCAGTTTAGGTCTGGTATGTTTGGTTGTCACGTCTATGTTTGTCTTGTTATTTGTTAAGCAAGGTTTATTTTGTGAGTTTAATGTTAGATGAATGTTCTTTATAATTTAGTGCTTATTTATTTAATTTTAAATATTGTAGTTAAAAGCTTCATATTTTATTTAATTAATTAAATTAGTTTATTTGGTAAGATAATTTAATCATTGTGATTAAAGTTATTTTATTAAATAAATTAATTAATTGATTGAATTTCTTTTATTGAGTGAACAGATTAAATATAGTTTAAATGCTTTTGTGTGAATGAGAATTTTAAATTTGTTTAAATAAAATGAAATTAATTTTGAATTTTTAAATTCAATAAGATAGAATAAATTCTTTATTATTTTTAAACAAGAAAATATTTGTGAGTTTGATAGAAGATATTTTTGATTTGCCATGTGTGTGAGTAAAATTAAATGCAAAAATTCTTGTTGAGGAATTTCTTGGAGAGAATATTGCCAGAACTGGGAAAGGAAAGAAGTTTGTTCACGGAAAGGAAAAAAGAAGAGAATTGCTGGAAAAAAAATTATTTTTAGATTGGGGTTTTGTTTTTGGTTAAAATTCTGGAAGAGGTTCTCGGATTATTTTTTGGTTCAGTAATTTACAACTTTCTGGAAGTGGAGATTTGGAAAGGGCTTTGGAAAATTGCACTCAACAGGCAAAGCTTTTCTTCAACTTTCAATACTTCAAGCTACAGGAAAACATGTTCTTTGCTATTTATTTAGTTATATTGTTGATTTGAAAAGATTGTCTGTATAAAGATTTAATTTTGTAGAAGTTTTGTTAAATTTTTAAAATAGAAAGATTGCCTGAAGAAGAATATTTGATTGAAACTTCTGTACTTCTTGATAAAATTTTATTGAAAATATTTCGGTAGAAAACTTGTTACCTCTCTATGTAAAATTTCGAAATAGAACTTTATAGTAAAATCAGAGAGCCACACAGAAGGTTATTGTCAAACAATAGAAAGTTTCTCAAAAGAAAACAAAAGAAAATCTCTGTAGATTTGTAAATAAAACTCACTGATTAATTTGAGGAAACGAAAACCTCTGTGATTAACTTTTCTAAATATTTCCTATAGAAAATATTTTTAGAACTTGGATTGAAATGAAACCCTCTGTTATTGAAATTGAAAATCTCTGATAAAATTGTGTAAATTGATAAATCTCTCAGTTTCCTGTAGAAAACCTCTGAGAAATTAATTGCCCGACTATAATATTTTTATTGATTAATTTATATATATTTATATTTATATATATATGTATACATATGATATATATACATATACAAATATTCATATATGAATTTATATTGTGAAACTATTCTGAAGAATTTTATTTTCTATAAAATTGTAAAATCCGTATGCGAATTTGTAAAATAGTCTTGGAAATTTTATAAAAAAAAGAAGAAGTTTTTGGAAATCGCCGTAGGGGAAAAATTGAATAGGAAAATTAAAAAATAAAATTATGTTTAAGTTTGGGGCCGCAGGGGTTGCCCCCCACAGCTGCCCCATAAAGGGCGACGACTGTGGAGGTAGCCGACCCTGCCCTCATAGGCATCGCACAGCTTCCAACATAGTCACTACCCCATATGGGGTGGGCTGTGTATAAAACACATACTGCCTTGAACTATATTCGCCTCATAAATGACTTTTAATAAATACGATTTGCTTTATAAAAAAAAATGAATTTCGAATTATTAAATTTAAATTTCAAATTATATTATATATATATATATAAATATATATATAAGTGTATAAATATCTATTTATTTGTATATATATATATATATAGTTTGAGGAAAATAATTTAGTATTTAAATAAGATTTCTTGAATAGATGCTTGTAAATGCATAAAATTAACTATTTTCAAACAATAAAATTGAAAAGAGAAAATTGATATTTATTTTTATATGAAATTGAGAAAATCGGAATTAGACTAATTGTTTCAATATCTTTATTGTTTGAGAAAAGAATTTTAAACAAGTTGATTAAATTTTGTGTATTATGTAACTGGTTTGTTTGAATTTAGTATATCCGAATGTGAGAATATTTATTTGTCTAAATTGTGATTAAGTTATATTTTCTCATTTGCACGTTGTATAGGCAACATTGGTTAATTGGGTTTGTAAGTCTTCCAATTTTATTTACTTTAGAAGAGATTTGTTATGTGTTTGATTATAAGATCCTTTGAGTTAACTTGGGTAGTGCACATAGTTCTTTTCGGTTTAGACACCTGGTTCTATGAACGGGTTGTGATGTCTATTGTTATATTGTTGGTTTTTGATGTTAGTTTATGTGCACCTTGTCTACCCATAGTTAGTGGAATTAGTTTCCTTATTTTGTTATTAGGGGAGTGGCTCTTTATGAGGGTCGGCACACAAAGTGGTGCCAAGGTAACTCATGTAGAGTTAGTTAATCAGTGAAAACTAAATCAATACATTAGGTAGTCTAAAATATTTAATTGGATTAATTATGCCTCACTCATGGAATCAAGGGCTAGTTCAGTCTTGGGGATGAGTCGAGAAGGCTTGGAATGGAAAGATCGATATCTTGTCATTATGAAAGATAATCGATTCCGCAATAGATTGCATGTGGGGCCGGGTTTCATAAGAGGTTACCAAGGTAACCCAAGATGGGGGCCGGAACCTAGGAAGATTCACCTGGGTAACTTATGCAACATTGTGATGACACTCCACCTATAATAACAGTATCCTTGTGAACTTAGTGTATTTGATCCTTCAGTTCTGGAAGCAATGTAACCATTAAATTAAGTTGATACATATATAGTTTTTTCTATGGTTTTGCATGTGTCTAGGGTTTATAGGTTATGTCTAGGGAACCTTTTTACTATCTCCTAGCACAGGAGGTGGGCCTACGGGTACCACTTGGTTGGGTGGAACATGCACCTTACACCGTTGGGTCCTCAGTTCTTGTTTGTGGTGATGAGTACTTCTTGATTGGAAAGCTTGTGTGTGGAAATTTACTTTCTCATTTGTATCAGTGGAAACCTTATTTATGTATCACTCCTCAATTTTAATCAGGGAGAACTTTTGTAACATGTAATTATACACTTTTGTATGACCTACCTCATTTGGAAATGAGTATTGTAAATGTTATTATAAAAGTAATGTAAGAAAGAATCATTTTTGTACATTATACCTTCATTGATGTAATTTATTTGTTAATGAATGTATGCTCTTAAGTTTATGAGAATTAAATAAATGCTATGTTTAGTTACTTACGTTAATTATGGGATTTACATGTAGTTTGTTATCGCGTATCTTAGGGAATGATTGCATTAATGAAGTTCATGTATACACTTTTAAAAAAAAAATTATTACACTTTCGTAGTCATTGCAACATTCTTTAGGTTACGTGGCGGGGCATTACAAATCTCTTAAGCACATGACTATACAATCAATACCAAGAGAACTATTTATATCACTATTAAAGCTCCAAATATAGAATAAAGGATACATCATGACACCAAGATATAAATTTTGTATCTTGCCTGATGAAGGGTACTCCCCTTACAATCTAAAACTTACAAAAACAACAGATAATGGCACAAACAAAATGCAAGAAGTAAAGCAAATATTTTCTATTATCACTGAAATGAAAATGGATTTACAACATTATATTTTCCATCTCATGGGCTTTCTGATTACATAAATCTGCAAGTCTGCAAATCAGAGCCACCATCTACTCTACTTTGGCCTCTTCTCTATATTCCCCCTTTACATCCTTTATTTGGAAGTTGTAACTGCCCTAGAATCTTCTGGAAAGTGTAACTTCCTCAGGAAGATATTTTGAAATTTTATTAATTTTGGTATTACAACTTCGTGGGGTTATAACTTTTGATTTGATTGTCGGATTTTCAATTATAATACCTTTTCAGAAAGGTCTCAAGAAAATGTTAGGGCCTAAAGGCCATCTACTTTTGTTTTCCACCAATTTTCAGGCCCATCCGGAGCCTCTAAGTGCCTCAAAATTGACCACAAAGATTTTACTAGGATTTTTGAAAATTAAAATTTTAATATCTCTCAAATGACAAATGGCATTGAAGTGATTTCTTCGCCATTGGCTTCAATTTACCATTCTGGAGGTTTGTGTAAGATTTCATGTCCAACTGTGCATAAATGCAAACTTACAAAAATAGTAACCCTGCCAAATTTAGCTCTTATTGAAAAGAAACAACATCTTTTTTGGGTGATGCAAGATTGCTCTTACACCCTGGATTCGCCTGCATCAATGCCAATACTCTATTGCATAATCAAGAGTACACCATGGAACAACACTAACATCCTCTCAACAAAGGTCGATTTCCTATCAAAAACTAATAATTTCTAAAATAACACCTCAAAAAAAGATTGCAAGGTTCCTTCATGGCTAACCAATATGTCAACATATCCAATCACATGAATATAACCATATCCTATCAATAAAAATAAAAAAATAAAATGAATATTTAAACTATAATAAAAAATATCCAAGAGCTCTTGCATGACACATACAACCATTAAAAATATCATCCATGACCAAGTGAATAATCTGCGTCACTGTTAAATCTCTCATTGAATCATGATATTGAGCTATCCATGGAATCATGATAACCATCTCCTAAATGAAGATCATACATGGTCCACACACACTCAAATATAATACAAATAAGTCTAGAGAAGAAATTAAAACCAAGATCTCCAAACCAAGAAGATAAATCACCACCAAAAAATCACTATCAAAATCTCCCACTAAATTGTGTAACCAAGCTATCCATGACAACATGATAAAAAAATTTTGGAGTCCCAATAATTGACTATCCAAGCACTCTAATCATCCATCTTATAATATAAATAAAATACATGAAAATGAAATGACCATAAAAAGGTAAACTAACCAAATTTACAACACTAAAAGGCCTATTGATATAGATAATCCACATTTGAGTCATCCCAATACAACTAAATGGGTGGCCAACCCATAAAACTACATAAATTTTAGATCCTCAATCAATTCAACATATAAAATCACCATCACATGAATAATATATAAACCTAGATAACCACGAAGACAACATGTAGGTCTCAATACTTAAACACCAGATCAAATATAGGTCTAGTTTTCTAAAAAATCCAAAAGTAAGTATCATAGCCATGGAACCAAACAAGCATATAGATGATAAGAAAAACCTCCTAACATTGAACCAAACAATCACCTATCAACTACATACATGATCATGCCATGCAAATTCTTAAATATACATGAACATCCATGAAAAATAATCATCCCCATTAGTGTACTTGTACTCAACTCTCTTTAAACCAAGATTCCAATTCTCACACATGTATGAACCATTTCCTAAAATTAGAAGGTTACTTGAATAATTATCTCCATCAAAGTATAAACTCAATTTTTTTTATAAAACTATATCAAGAATTACCAAATATAATAATATATTATACCATCATCTAGATCTCATAAAAACATGCACTCCCACAATATTTTTTCCTTTCAATTTTTTTGAATGCTTATAGAATCACACTTTGAATCTTAGGCTCCTATAAGTTTTCAAACAAGTACAATACTCTCTATGCTCATCTAAGTGAAAAACCATGTAATCCATTATGCAATACAATAAAAATTCTCTCCATCACCTATCAAAATCCAAAATCTAATTCCACATACAAACACTATTACCTATTGATTGTTTTAGATTAACACTATCTTCATCACACTATTTTAAAAAAATTAATAAAATATGAAAACCATATTTGTATACCATCACATAACGCTCTAAGGGATATTTTTTTATGACTACTCAAAGTCAAAAATCTAATAGTGTGGGTAAAATTAATGCCCAGGGTAGAAGAAAACTACTTCTTTAGGCTATAAGTGGGTTCAAATGGTTTCTTTTTATGACTAACATCATGTTGATGTCAACTAATGTTAGCCAATAGAAAATAGGTGGCTCTATAGGTGGTGACACACTAGTAGTAGGTTTGGTGGAAGACATAAATAAATTAAATTTGTTGAATTTCCTAAAATGTTCATAGGGGATTAGATTCAAGCCCACCCGATCGAGGGCTGGGAGTGGGGACCCAAGGTCCCATTGCCCATAGGCTACTAGATATGAGCTTATCAACCACTATTAGGGTTGAAAAAACCTATATCAACTATTAGTCAATAACACTGGTGTAGTGGGTATAGATATCTACAAACCCCACATGATAATTAATTTTTAATTTTCAAATTTTCAAATAATTTTTTTTTTGTAGAATTATTTTCCTTGCATAACTATATACAATCATATGACATAACAAGGGATAGGGGAAAATATTATTCAATCCCTGGTGGCCAAAATGGGTTGAATTTTATGTCAATGTTCATCTCTTAGGTCTTTTGGGTCCAATGGTGAGGTATAGTTTCTCTTAGGTCATTTATGAAAATTATTCCATAAAACCCTCATGATGAACACCTAGGAATTCCCCCTTTTAGAAGATTATTTTTTAACCCTAGGTTTGTAAAATTAATGAAAAATCTACAAACACCAAAACCCCAAATCTATAAATCTCAGCTTGCACACATATCTCATTCCTTGAAATGTCTAAAATCTATCAAATTTTTTAATGTATTCAACTTTGCATAAAATCTACTCATACAAGGGTTAAACTAAAATAGGTATCTCTCACATCCCTCAACCACAACCATGGATTTTGTACCACTTGTTAGGAAAATTTACCAAGTTGATCGAACCATTTCCTACATAACCCCAAGAGATAAAATCATGCATAAAATCTAGAATAACAATAATACAAAGATCAAAGATATACCAAAATATTACACAAGTTATACCTTTAGAAAACCCTCGAGAGGGAAAAACCTAGCCTCCAAAGGAATCCATAATCAATTTATTATTTAGTAATAAAAATGTTATAGTACACTTATAGAGCCTCCATGAATATTTATAAAACATCAAGCTCCTCCAATGCATCCTCTATGTGTCCAAGCATCTAACCACACATCCCATGTCATATCTCACATATGGACTCAACAAGAGAGATCAATACAAATGAAAGCTAAGCTAGATAACCAACTATCCAAAAAACCAACCTCAACCACTAAATATGCATTCAATTTTATATAATCAAGCCCACACTAAGAAACTAAGTGGTAAGGTAAAACCATGTGCCTCAAAACCATGAGTACAAAAAACCATTGAACCTAACATTTAATTATTAGTTCTAAGTTTCTCAATATTAAATATTTTTTTCATGTACAAGCCACACCTAAAATATCTAGCCAATATCAAATGGAAATTTATAAACTTAGACTAAAATAAATATTTAATGTGGCTAAATGCATCTCCTAATTATGCACCACAAATATATATTAGTTTAAATACTTAAAATAATCCTTTTCTTGTGCAAGGTGTACAACACCCTTTTCGTAACACTTCTCGATGGGGCTAGATAGAAAAATTGTTTAATGATACTCTATAGTTACTATGTATAGACAATTTGTTTTATGGATTCATGACATATATTTATAGATTGTATTTCCTTGATGTATATCATTCTATACCTATACATTTTTGTTTAGACACTAGTTTTGGTCAATTTTTGTATGTCAGATCATAGCTTGTCAAAATCAATATATGAGATATATTTTTCATGTTTTAATAAGTAGAAAATGAAAATAATGATAATATTATAACATATATATACAATGATAAATCTTAAGGTGACATGATAAAAATATTAATAGCACGATGATCTTAAAAACATAAGTAACATGTTAAAATAATGGTAGTAGGTTAAATAAGTGCATATAATAAATCATAAAGAAAAAAAATGATTCCATGGTACTATCCTTTTAATACACATATCTTTTACATATTTGAAAATAGACTTTAAAAAATACTATCAACGCATACCATGGTTTATGATTATTATCATATAATCATTGTTAAATTTTTCATGAAAATGTATGTAATCGTTTGTAAAAGAGAATCTTTATCAAAGATAAAATATCTACCTGTAATAAGAGAAAATATAAAATATTAAGGTACATAAGTGCACAAGAATCTTTAATCAATTGATAGCTAGTTGAATGGGAAAGCTAGTCCATGTTAGTAGCCTATACTAGTGAAATATAGGATCTCAAGCTAGTAAACTATATTAGAATTTAAGATTTTTTTTTAAATCTCTTCTAATTATGAAAATATGTGAAGAGTAGATTCTATAAAAATTCCTTCAAGCAAACCTTTCTCATTACTTAAAAAAATATATTATCAATACATAATATAATAATTATATTATAATCACCATCCATATTATAGTAGATGCAATGATTCTATTTGGATCTTATAAATGTCAAAGCTAACACAAAAGAATTAAAAATTTGGTACCACATCCCAAGAGATTATTTAAGACCATATAATTTTTTTAAACTTACAAACCAAATACTCTCTACCTTTCTCAATGTAGTGATCTCTTTGGGTCATACAAGTTTCTTCCTCTAAATCACCATGAAATAATTATTTCTTCACATTCATCTACTCAACCCCAAGATCATATATTGTAGCAAGAAAAAATAGAAATTGAATGGATGGTAACTTTGATACTAGGTATCTGTATGCAAGCAACGTCTCTCTGATTTGGAGGCCAAGGTCTTGGATGACATTAAGAAACTGTTGCAAGTGTGCCACATTTTTGTTAAGAATAGCTTTGACTCCTTGGAGGTCCTATTCTGCTAGATTAGTGAGCTAAGATAAGACCAACTCTACTTTACGGAGCTAATGGAGAAGGACTAGGCTACTAAAGGAAAAGGTAAAAAGGTTGGGAAGGATGAAGCTAAAATACCTGCTACCAGAGGAAATCCTTCAAGGAAGAGAAAAAAGAACTGTTGGACATGATCGGTCTTCACAGGAACCAGGAGCTTGAGGTGGCTAATACCTTAAGGATCATGAAATAATGTCTAGTTTTGTGTTGTTGTGTTTGTTTCTTATTGTTGGGTCTCTTTTTGTTTACTATTGTTTTGCTACTTTTTTGTTGTTGGTTGTTGCTGATGGTGTAATGTTTTATCTTTAAGCAACATTTTGTTTGTTCTAGCTGATGGTTGTTGTTGTTGGTGTAATGTTTTATCCTTGAGCATCATTTTGTATAGTTTTTTGTAAAGGGTTTCAGATCCCTTCAAAACCTTATTTTCCACATATAATCAAAACTTTGATACTAGGCATAAAAATTAACATAATTCTCTCCCTCAATCTGGGAATGACCTTGCACAACCAATATCACCTTATAATTCTAGACATAGCCATTAGACCCTATTTTTATTTCGATCACCCATTTTATAATCTATCATAATTTTGTCCATCAAGTAAAGGTACTAGGTCCCATGTGTTATTTTTATTCAAATAGATTGTCTCCTCATCCATGGCCACCTTCCAAGATCTACACCATTCATACCCATGACCTCCTTTATAGTCATAGTATCATCAATGTTAGTACTAAAATTAAAATACATCTCCAATTAGAGGGAGCATGTCTTGCTTGTTGTTATTCTTGCCTAGTGGACTTCCTCAACGACTAAGGTGGAGGTGTTATCTCCTCCTTAATTTTTTTAAAAATATATGAAATATCCTCTTTAGGTTATTCATGGGACACTAGTTCAATCTTCATGATCAATTGAGCCACATATTTCTTTCCATCCTTCTCTAGTTGTAATATTATGGAAGAAGGCTTAACTTCTCTAAAGATTCCACTTATTCTATACAAAAAAACCTCAACCATAGGGTCCCAAATATTGTATCCTTTCACACCAACACCATAGAAAATTAAGATACATTTTACAACCTCTCAAATTTTGACCACATCTCCCTAGACACATATGCAATGCCTCACAACCAAAGACATGGGGATGTATTGATAAGCGATTTTCCACACCGAACCTCCATAGGTGTCTTATCTACAAGAGATAACATCAGATACCTATTAACCAAGTAACAAGCTATAAAAACTACATCTATCTCAAAAAAATCCACTAGCTCCACTTAGCATACTCCTAGCCCTCTCCATCAATTTTATATTCATTATTTCTACAACTCCATTTCATTTATGGTTGTATAAATTTTTCTTATGTTTTTCTTTTCGACGATCCTTGTAGAATTTATAAAATATTGTTAAAGAATAATAATTTCCATTAGTAGTCCATAAAATCTTAATCTTCCTACCAATAAAATTCTCTACAAGAGCCTTAAACTCTTTAAAATGACTAAATACTTCAAATTTACTTATAAGGAAATATACCCATATTCTATTATAATCATCTATGAAATAAATATAAAATATAGATTTAAAAATTGTAGGAACATTAATAAGACTAAATACATTAGAATGGATTAAATCTAACACCTTACAAGATTTATGAGAACTAGAGTAAAATTCAATGTGGTTTTATTTTCCATATATGAAATGTTCATAGAAATAAAAGGCAATATTACAATCATTTATCCCCTCAACAAGGTTTTTATTCTTTCTAGGGTTATTACATCCTTCTCACCTTTTTGATTCAACCTTTGGTGTCATAACATTTCTTTCTCTATTAATAGCTTAGTCTCCAAAAACATGATCACCATCAGATAGCCAAAAAGAATTACCATCACAAATAGACAAAATGCACTCCTTTGTTGTTGGTTTCAATGGTCGAGATAAATATTCTCCAATGGTGGAGATAAATATTCTATAGATAGTTTCACTATAGGAATCGATGAAATATTAGACCAAATTATGCATACAACTAACTAAAATAGAGTTCCATCCCAAACACTCTTAGCAAGAACCATAAATCATTTGATAATATTGCACCCTCCACTCAAGATAACATTCTACATACAACATTCAATTTACTTATAGAAACTAGGTTTCATGAAAAACTAGGGATATGCAATACACCATTGATCCCTCCATTCATCTATTATAGAATTGAATGAAGACTCTACCATGGAAAACAATATTTAAATGAGAATCATCTCCAAGGTACACCTTCCCATCATCATATTCTTCATATTTTTTAAACCAACCTCAATGTGAGGTCATGTGGAAAGAGGTACTAGAGTGTATCAACCAAGAAACTTCTTATGCATGAATACCCAAGTCAACAACAAAAGTATCACATTCATTTTAGAAGGATCTCTTAGACTCATCATTAAAATCTACCTTTTTCTTCTTCCCCTCCTCTTTATAGTCTCTTCTTAGGTGTCTATATTTGTCACTGTTCCAAAAAAAATCTTTGAACTTACAAAAATATTTGGATCCCCCACATGATTTGGATCTAAAATTATCTTGCTTATTTTCCTTCTTCTTTCTTTTTTATCTAAATCTTTCACCAATTGTTAAGGTCTCTGTAGCCAATTCAAAAGACTTCATTCTTATTTCTTCAAAAATAAAAGATGCAACCACTTCATCCATCTTGAACTTGATTGTAGTGCTCCCAATGGCTAAAACCAAGTTGTCTGATGAATATAGCAAAGAACACAAAAAATTCATACACCAATCCTCCTCCAGTTTTACTCCCATAGAGTGCAACTAAGTAACTACCAAATCTAAGACATCTAGATGTTTAGCCAAAAAATCACCATCCTCCATCCTAAGGGTATATAAATTATTTCACAAGAAAAGCTTATTCATCAAAGACTCATCTTGATATATTTTTTTTCAATATTTCTCTAAAGGTTCATTGAAGTAATGTCTTCATAAACATTCAACAACACTAAATCAATCAATTTGAGTCTAATAAGACCTTATGTTTTTATATCCATCTTCCCCAATATCCTTGTGATGTAGTTGTACATTTGGATCTAGATGTTATATCCTAAAGATACCAATTTACAAATGAATACTCCATCTTGACCTTCGATAGCTCAAATTTTGTGCTTGAGAATTCAACATATCTATCATTAATGTGCTTGTCATTTCTTCCCGTAATAAGATAAAAAAATATATCTATGTAGGATCTCACTCAAAAGAAAATTAGTACAAAAAACCTTTTATCCAATACCTAGAATTTGAGGTGATTAGGCTATGATACCAAATGAAAGGAAGAAAGGTATATGGAAAAAAATTATATACTAATATTCCAAGGAGAGTGTTGTGCAATTTTTTTTTTTTTAACTACAAAAAAATCATATTTAAACATAAAATAAATAATATATACCATAATACAAGTGTATGTAGGAAAAATCATTTTAGGAGAAAAACCCCTCTCCAAAGTAACTCAATGTATATTTCAATAAACCATAGTTACAAAATACTTATAGAAAAAACTTTCATATGAGTATCACCAACCAAAGATCTAGAAGAATTTTGATATCTTAACAATATCTACAAAAATCTACACAACCTTCATCTCAAACACTTATTATGTAGGTGATACAATATATGAACCATTAAATAGTAATTAGAAAACTATGAGCTAAAATCGCCCAAAAAGTGATATTCAAATTATCTCCAATCAAAGATGTCTTATGATGTGCATCATAACACACATCAAGAGTTGGTCAACAAGTGCAACTCCCCTTTATAGCTTTTGTATGCATCCAATAATTTCTTACATTTCCTATGCAAACTACTATAAGCCATAAATTTTAATTTGGTTAGGCCAATTAAAACCCCTTCTTAAACAAAATTGAAGTACTCAAAGAGATTTATGCAACAAGAACCTCCTAGGTAGTGCAAAATAATTGAAAAATATTTATTTTGGTCAAAAATCAATTCTATTGTTTAGAAATTGAGTTTTTCCTATTTTATGTCCAAATATTGTACCTTTTATAATTTTAATATTAGGAACAAGGTTGAGACACCTTTCTCAATACAACCATTATCATTAACTAAGAAGTTAAGATGATTAGACCTACTAACATAGGATGGAGGGGCTTCTATGTTCCATAATAATTTAATAATTTAGAGAATAAATTCTCATAATAACCATCTCTATGAATATAATTTTATTTTTTTTCCATTTGATCTTTGATACATGAACTTTTGGGTCTATCTGTATACAATGTTCTTAATGTTTTGACCGGATTTAAATCTAATCTTTTGACTGTTTTTTCTTAAATAACTGAACAATACAGATTATAAAAAACGAACAATACCAAAGGAAAAACTACAAAGAATAAGAGAAATCTCAAGGACAAAACAAACTAGCTGCCAAAGCAAAGTTGTTCACTAGTTTGGTGTATTATTTTACTTAGATTTTAATAGAAGCAACACCAAAATATTTTGAATAGTATGCCAGAGATCATTATAGTATATTGAGTCACACTCTCCAATTATACTAATACCTTATCAAAATTCTTGGGACTAACTGGCAGGAGAGACCATTAAAACAGAAACTCAGCTAAGAAACTCTATATGAATATAGTTATATATTCATATTGAATATTTTGGTCCTCCTGTTTTTTATTTGAAGATGGTCAATCAAAGTTACTTTGGTTGATAGAAAAGAGCATCATGGTGTTTAATGATGGAGAAGAGAGCAGCATATGAATGAATGAATGAATGGATATGTCTGTACTTATTAGATTTACTGACATGACATATCAGAATAGCCAATAAATATGAGCATTTAAAGGTTATTGCAAAATTTCAGGCAGACGGCTATGTGTCACTGTTTATATTTAATTCAGTCTTTTCTTTGAAATCTGAGGAATGAAGTAAACTGAGAAATAATTGGAAAATGTAATGGATATGGCAGTTGTATTGAATGTTAAAAGGCCACCAGTGAAAATTTAAGGTTTCAGTACTATGTATCAACGAATAGAAGAAAATCATGTTTCAGTAGATATTTGACAGCAGTGTTACTTTGACTGCCTTTATGACAGACTTCAATATTTTCTCCTCCTTGGAAGGACTCTACGTTCAGTGGAAATATACACTGCTTCAGGAGTGTAACCAAATCAATATAATATTTACTTATTATATATATGTTTTAATTTGATTTTTTTTCTTTGAAGTACATATTATTAGATTGATATTTTCTATATGTACACACAAGGCCATTAGTTGTACATGTATATTAATGTTGTGTGTATATAGATAGTATTTTCATTATGAAATAAATGTATGCATACATTTATGGTAATAAATGTGTAAATAGATTTATGGTAAAGGTGAAAAGGTAGTGCAAATGAGTCATGAAATCATGGAGTTGTGTTTGATTTCCTTTTATAATAAATGTAAGCATAAAGTTATGTAAAAATTAAATCCAAATAGAATTATGAGGTTTTGACTAAGTTGGGCTTGATGAAATTATGTAAAATTGAGTATAAGACGGAGTCATAGAGTTGTGAATAAGTTACCCCACATGAAACCATGTGAAAGTTGAGTCTAAAAAGGAATTATGATAGATGAGGCAATCATGAAGTTGTGAATAAGTTGCCCATATGATGCATGCTAGTATAAACCATGTAAAACTAAGACTTAAAAAGAATCATGATGTATGAACCAATCATAGAGTTCTAACTTTGTTTCAAAAGTAAAGAGATGTAATAGTCATATATAACAATTTATTTGTTAATTATATCCATTATATGATGTAGTTATGAAAGATCAAGTTATTAGAGGCAAATGGTTGTCCCCCATTTTATCCCTAATGGGAGGACAAGCCTCAAGATATAAGTATAATGGTCATGGGAGAAATGTCATTTTGTAGGATATGGCTAAATAGTATATAAGAGGTGAGAAAGTAAGGACACACATAAATGATGTAATAATAAGATATTCTCGTATAAAAATGATATATGAAATAGATTCTAGAATTACATCATGGATAAATTTGATGAAAAGGATAAAAGCACAAAATTGTGTTACCTTTTTTACAAAGAAAATGGCCAACTTCTAGCTTTTGAACTTCCAACTTCTAGCTATAAGTTCTATGGCTGTTGCAACCTCTATTCTTTGAGTTTCACCACCCTGAGGTGGGTTGTGTTGTGATGGGAGTTGAATGGCCTCATTTTTTGTTCCTCTAAACTTTGTTCTAGTGAAACATGATGTGCTAAAGATAATTTAGCTTGGTAGAAAACATGAAGGATTATCAAGCCTCATAAGGCTCTTGTAGATTTATTTCTAGGAAGATTACCTCATTATCTATTTGGGTGTTGTGAGTTTGTAACTAATGATAGATTGGTCCTATTTATGGATCTCTAATTGAATGAGTGCTCGACATGATCTACCTTAGTTGGGGTTAAATAATAGTATAGTGTCTCAACTCTAGATTAGATTTGGAAGGTGGGGAAATTGTTGGGTTCTTTATCTCCACTTCCAAATTAAAATATTCATATCAAAGGTAGAAGTGAAAGGCTCATTATAAGGGATTGAATCTTGAGCTTTTCCCAATTATGAAATATTCTATAGTATTGGAGATGCCAAAAAATAATAAAATGGATACAAAAGTAAAATAGAGATGGATGGAGATAGAAAGAATGAAAGAGCACAAAGACATAAACTAGCCCACCCAAAAAGATTTATAATTTGTACATTAGGTTCATAAAAATATGTGATGGCCAAAATGAACTCAAGGAAAACATGAATGAGTAAGACTCTAGATAGCACACATGCTAGATCCATGGTAAGAGGTGCTTGCTAAGTCACTCCTACTCTCATATAATATCCAATCAAAGAGTAGTTAAATGAGGGATTTTTCACTTTACAAAGAAGAAGAATGTTGTATATGGTAGTAATTTTCTTGATGTGCTTTATTTTATTGTGATGTTGATGTTTGGTTGTGTTTTCATGATTAACTAGAAAAATTTGAGTGGGTAAATGCATAAAGTTGTAACACAAAAAGGGGTCTTAAGATGCCACTTTTTTTTGAAATCAACAAAGTTTGATGCTCAATGAGAAAATGAAGATAGTTATGCTCAAAATTTGAATATGCAACAAGAACAAGAGTTATAGTGCTCTAAATCTACTTTCTAAACTACTATTTTTAAAAAATTAGTGAAAATTAAGGGTTTTAAAAAGGGGGAGCACACAAAGTGGTCCTCTTTTTATCAAAAAAATAGCATAGCATCTGTTGTTCTTCCCCTAAAAGGTTAACTTTTTTTTTTTTATATAATTTCAAAAATCATTTTGGTGAGAAATTAGCTAACACCATGTAGTTTATTCCAATTTTCTCAACTAATTTTTTAAGGAATATACAATATTTTACTAATTTTCAAAGTGGACACATCCTCAAAAGCAAAAATTTGAGTGTGCTCCCTCCTAATTTTTTTGAAAACTAATAGAAAATAAATTTATCAATATGTGTAGAATGGAGTCTAGTTTCTAAAAGTGTAATTTGTTTCAAAATTTGATGAACGAGTAAAAAACTATACCCAAACTAGCACATGTTGGTTTTTGACAAAAAATGGAGACACTAACAAAAGAATTTGAAGATGAAAACCTTGACATAATCAAAATGTAAAAAAAAAAAATGGTTAGATAGCTAAGAGAGAGATTAATGACCATGGTATTTTTATAAATTTGCATTGAAACATGTGCAAACCTAATGTAGACCATGGCCAAAAATGTATGAAATTTTGTTACCCTTTCAAAAAATCATGTCTTTGGCATGAAATGGTCACCCAACCCTTTGGGTTGGATGCCCAAGGAAAATCCAACCCAAAGGGTTGTCATTTTCCAATGCAAGCCATTTGGAAAACACCAAATTTTGTTGGGATTATGGTGTCTCAACCATTGAGTCCTAACATAAATTTTGGGATAAATATTTGTGAAAATATTGATATATCCTAATTTTCCAACTATAATAGTTACCATGGCATTTTGTGGGACCTGTTGAGGAGTGTTAAATCCTACATGTAAGGTGTGGAGATCAATGGAGTGCCACTTGTCACCTAGGTGCTTCATGGAAGCATTATTGCTCGTGTATACTTCATGGAGGTGTGCCATAATGACACTTGTCACTTGGGCACTCATTTGGAGATAGGACTTTGTGAAAAATTCTTAGAGTTGCATGTAGGTGACATGTGTCAAGGAATGTTGATTTAACTATGGAATGTACCTAGTTTTTTTGAAGTTGGTGCCCACTTTTAAAATTCAAAGTTGGAAGTTGCTAGTTGCAAGGGGTGTTGTGCATGGATGCAATTTCTATTCCTACTTGAGTCAAACTTGGAATGTGGACACCCAAATTTTTAACATGTTCTTTTTAGCATGTGTATGTTGCATGTAGTGCATTTCTTGTTGCATGCTCATGCATGGGCGTGGGGTTAAAGAAATTTTTATCCTAGGCATTGCATACTCTATAAATACATGTGTTTTGTTAGAGGAGTCAGATGTGAGAAGAGTTATCCACATTGGTTATGCTACTAGAATTCTGACAGAGATGGAACAAGATGTAAATCTCCTATAATGGCCTTGAGCTTGAAGCATGTATTGTAACTATTTTTTTACTAAATAATATATTGGATTTGTGGTTTTGGAGTATGGAGTTTTTAGCTAAAAGGATTTTCTCCACAAAAATATGACTTATTCTTCTTGTTTAATTCTATGTGTCGATAATATTGTCAAAACTCCTTGATCTAAAAATATCTAAAACTTAATTGTAACTTCTTTCCTTTAAGAATTAACAGTGGGAAAATAACTATATGTGTTTCCACTTTAAGGCATAGTAGAATATGGTTTTGAGGTTTTTGAATTGAATGACTATTACCAAAAGGACATTCTAATCCTAGATGACTTTCTAGGATGCTTGTTTTCCCTTCAAATTGGTATCAGAGCTAAGATCCATGATTTGCATGTGCTTGCATGTACTTGCATGTGAATTGCATGAAATTACATGTTACTTGCACATGATTTCATGTTAATACATGTGAAGATTCATGGTGTTTAAGGTTCTGGAAATTTCTTCTATTGTGATTCCTTAGCCTAGAAAGCTTGAGGGAATCTATTTTAAAGGAATTTTTTGATCATTAATCCTTTTTTGAGTGGAAGCTCTATAGTTGATCTTATTTTCAGGAGATAGTAGGTAGTGAAGTATAGTGAAAGATGGTGTATTTGGAGTTGATCATGAGATTTCTTGTAATATGAAGTTGATCTTGAGCTCCTGGTTAGATAGTTCAATAACCTCGATGCATGGACTGTAGTTACACTTCATGGTTGTGTGTAGTAGAGTTTTCATCTAGGGTGTTTGAGATGGGCACCTTGGTGATATGGAGATACTTGTGTTATACTAACCATGGTGTGTTGTGCTTGTATTGAATGCTTGTTTTAGCTCTTGCTATTGGAAGGAACTTTTTTATATCCCCATATGCATGTAGGCTTGGAGTTGATCATTGAATGATTTGGAGGCTCTTGGAATGAACTATCTCTTGGATGCTTGTACATAATGGTAGTGGTGGAGTTGGACTACAAATGGGCCTCAAGTCCATGTGTCTCTACTTTCTTGATGGATGTTTGTACTCACATGGCTCAATTTCATGTTGGTTAGATTTGAGGGTTTTATGGACTTTCTATCAAAAATATATATGAAGATTCATATTTATGATAACACATTATTTTTGATTAATTGTTATAGTTTCTTTCTAACCTTTGGGTCTTCTAGATGATAAGTAGATGTGGATTTGTATGTGTGTTGAAAAACATAGTGGTTTTGCAGTTTTTCCATGGTCAAATAAAACTTGTGGTTTTGTAGATCTATAGATAACTATTTTCTGGATCATGGTCTTCAAATGATTATGAATGTAAGATAGTTGCAGCTCTACATGCATGCTTCATGCATTGTTTGAGGAGATTTTAGATATTCTTTGTATGGAAATGTTGGTATGTGATTAGTCACTCAACATTTATGTGGTGAATTCTTGGAGCATTCTTGAATATGGTGCTCATTTTGTGGCTTTATTTGGAAAATCAAATATGTTGGTGATCTAGTGTTTGATTCTTGAAAGCTACATGGTATCTTCTTTGATATATTATTTTTTCATGTTACTAGTGTGATGATTTGTTTGTATGTAATAGTGACCAGATCTATGAGTTATGCAGTCATATGAGTAGGCTACCCTATTCTATTATAGTGGGAAAACTTTGACGTGGACTGTCTATATCCATGAGGTTGTTTTAGTATGTTTGTAGATTGTATCAATTGACCTTTTTCATGGTCATTTGTGCACTATTTTATTGCTTTGGTATGAGAGGATGGATGGTGTTGAGTACCTAGATAGCTAGATGTTGGAACTTGTAGCATGTTTTATCACAATGTCATGGATAGCTTAGATACATTGTTTCGTGTGAGATGCTGTGATAGTGATGGTGTATTTCCTTTCCTTGAAGATATTGGAGCCACTTTATATTATTGTTAGATGGGCATGTGGGTGTGTGGACATAGAGGATCTTCAGATTAGGAGATGGATAAGTCATGATGCTTGAAGATCTTAGTATCACTATTCAGTGAAAGCTTTAGCAGTGATTGTGGATTCATCACTTGGTGATGGATGGTATTATTTAGTGGTAATGGATTCTTTAGTTTGGGTGTTTATAATGCTTGAAAATGTGATGTTGGTTTAGAGTATGTTTTTGGTATGTCATGGTATACTCTTGATGGTGCATTATATTTTTGGCATATTACATTGCTCTTGAGACCATGGTTTGTTCACTTGGAGCATGTGATCTCCTTGGAGGAGATGGTGATACTTTTTTGAGAGGATGGGTTCTAGTGTTGTGTCATGATGGATCCTTGCATACAAATTAGAGTGTTGGAATGATACTATTTAGATCATGATTTCATGATAGGTTCTTGACAGTAATTGGAACTTTGATAGTGATTTGGAAAGTTCTTAGTGTTTTGAGTACAATGGACATGTTCTTGAGAGTTTCATGAGAGTGCAGTGTTTGCATTTGGAGCTTAGCATGGTTTGATCATTTTTTAGTGTCCATGGATGCATGGAGACATAGGTGAGGTTGTATTTCTCTTGAGATGAGAGAGTATGTTGAGATGGGTACTCTTGATGAGATCTTAGTAATAATTCTAAGGATCTTTTCACTTGGACATGGATGCGAGTTCATGATAGACCTATGAGGAGATTTCTCTTGGATGATTCATGATGACTTGGATAACTTGGAGGAGTATTCTCATTCCACACTCTTGGTCTACTTAGTAGTTTGTCACTTGAGAGGCATAGCCCTTTAGTCCTCTCAAGTGTTATGCTTATCTTTCATAGATATGGATCTTGAGCTATGGTTAGATGATTATGGAGGATTCATTATGAGAGATGTTTCAGCATGGTTATCTCCTTGAGAATATGAGTTGACATTGTGATGTCATTTATGATATTTTAGGAGATAGTAGTGGGTTAATTTCTTGATTTGGGAAATGGACCTAGTTTGGTCTTCTTTTGAGAATCTTACATCCACGAGATTACATGTTGGATATGTTGTGTTTGATCTTGAAGATTGAACATGATGGGTGTTGTTGAGGAGTTTCTTTTGGGGTTACAGATGAGACCATACTTGAAACATTTGAGCATTTAGAGGTGTACGTAGAAGGACATTCTATGTGTGTATGATGTGCAGAGTTTCTCTCTTTGGTCTTTGTTTTCTTCTTGGATGTTCAAATTCACATGATGTTGGAGTTGAGATCATGTGTGGACCTATAGTGATCATTGGTTTGTGGTCATGTGTTGTCACTTGTTTTTGGGTGATGGCATGGAGTTCATTTATCTTTGTCCTTTGTCAAATGTGGAGAACATGGGAGATATTTGGAGACTTGTGGTGAGAGATGTACTTGTTGTGGTTTGGTTGTAGGTTGTACATATTGTCATTGTGGATTGTTCTTGATATTGCATGGATACATCCTCTATGTGGTGCTATTGGTAGACTCAATGTTCCTTGATGTCTTTTCAGACTAGACATTACCCATGTAGTGGGAGTTCCTAGATGTGTCTATCCTTGTCGACTGTTTTGGCGCAAAGAGCTTGTGATTGTAGTTGATGGGTTTGATATGTTGTTGGAATGAGTTTGTTGATATTGTGGATACCTTTTTGGTATGGTAGATTGGATGGATTATCATTTTTTATGGGTGTTATTTCTAGTCTCATGGTTTCATCAGTTTGGATGAGAGCAACCTATTTTGGTTGTTATTCTAGCTAATGGTTTATCTTGTCCTTGGAGAACTTTGGAATTCAGAGTTGTGTTCTAGAAATTAGTTTGAATTTGGATACTTTGGTGTTTCTATTTGTCCTACGAGCATGGTGTAGTTGTGGCAGATCCTCTAGCCTTTGCTATTGGGTGGATCTGATGCTTGTGTTCTTTAGACTTGTGCATATACTCCATGACTTATTCCTTTCCTTTCGAGGATGGCGGGAATTATTTCTTGAGATGGTGGACATCTTGGATGTTTTTATGAGCATCTTGATTGGAGCACAAGAGTATTGTTCAAGATTCATGTGATTGTATGCATGGTTGTGATGATCTAATTGAATTCACATTTAACACATCATTTCTAACATTTCATCCATTCTTCCAGTGACATTCGCCATAGCAGGAGCTCTCCATGGCAGTATCTCTCCCCTTGAATTTGGTGCAACTGCCTTGATTTAGTGGTCTAGCTACAATGGTTTCAACTACCTCATGATCAGTGATCGGTTGAAAACACATGTATTCTTCCTCAAGTCACCGATCTATTCACCACAAGGAATGCCTTCAGGACTCACAAAATTTCTCTGATACCACTTGGTGCAGTCATGAATGGAGGGTTTGAAAAGAACACCCCAACCATGCAACTTAGATTCAACACAATAAAATTAACATAGATAAATTTTCTACAAACATATATCTTTATTGAATTAACAATATTACATGCATCATATGCCTCATGGGTGAATAATTAGGGCTCACAAGCCTACTTCAAGGGCATTCAATATTACAACTATCCAAGGGCCTTATTATAGTCCCTCAACAGGGTGATGCAAAATTATATCTATCTAACTAACACTAATTGAATTTAAATTCTTTCCAAATGACTAAAAATCCTCTTAAATATGATTCTCCAACTCCAACAAAGGTTTGTGTCAACCACAAGGGTTTACAAACCTAATGAATGATCAAGCATGTACACCAACCTCAAAACATGAAAATATAATTATTTGCGAAGTGAAACATATTGCAAATCTCCAAGATAGATCTCGTTGGACCCAAAATGCATGTATAATGTCCCATTAAGCTCTGCATGTTCTGGAATAGGTTCGTACTAAGAAATGTGGAACAGGTTGGCCCCAAATGCTCTGACCGTGAATTATCTAGTGAAATTCTGAGAGTGATAACTTTCGGTAGACAAATGAAAATGATTTGAAATCTAGATATGATGTAGATGATTTTGTGTAGATGCTATATCCTGCTTCGTGAGCTAATAAATGATAATGTGGTGAAATACAAAATGAAATAATAAAAATGCTACATATTGAAATGCAAAAAAAAAATGTTTTTGGTTGATACAAGATTGCTTTACAACCAGGGATGCTCTTGTATCAGACACTTGAGGTTGGAAGAAAAGTGATTCCCTCACTTTCCAAGGCTTAGAGGAAAACTAAGATGGTACACCTTAGCCTAAGAAATCCATGATGAATCCTCCATTGGTCTACCTTTCCATTTTACTAGATATTCTTTGTACTACTTGTTCCTTGTGCTCCTTCCAGTTTTGGTATCCAAAATATGCTCAATCTCCTTTGGTGGATGATGTGGTAACTGCTCCTTCAAACCTAGTTCAGTGCTACTGCCACTTGACTATCCTTCATGATACTCATAGATATCTACAATATTGAAAATAGGTGATATACCCAATGTCTCTGGTAACTCCACTTCATATACATTTTTTAGAATCAAACTTCCTTATCTTCATCTTATTGTATGTACCTACTATAAATCTTTCCTTCCTTAGATATACCATTACTTCATCGCCAACAACAATCTCCTTATGTCTCTAGTGCTCATCTTCCTTTTCCTTGTACTTACTATTCATGTCCTCCAGATGCTTCCGGACTTGATTATGCAATGTCTCCATGAAGTCTACAAAATCTTCTGCCTTCACAATCCTCTTATTATATCTATACTAATATCTCTTAGTTCTACAACTCCTCTAGGATGTACTCCTGTCACAATCTAAAATGGTGTATTCCTTGTAATTTGGTTTACTGAATTATTGTATGCAAACTCTGCTTGAAGTAGAACCATATCCTAATATCTTGCCTTATCTCCAACCAAACATCTCAACAAGTTACCCAAACTTCTATTTACTACCTTTGTTTTTCCATCTATTTGTGGGTGATACACTAAAGTGAACTTCAGGTCTGTCTTCATCTTTTCCATAGTGTCCTCTAAAAGTATCCAATGAATTTAGTGTCCTTGTTTGAAACTATACTCTTAGGTAAACCATGCAATCTCACAACATCATTAGTCTTCTTGCAAGGAATGAAATGTTTCATTTTAGAAAAAATTTCCACTACTACCATTATAGAATCATGTCCTCTCTATATTCTTGGTAATCCCAATATGAAATTCATGCTTATATCTTTCTAAGGTGTCTCTAGTACTATCAAAGGTTTATGCAATCCAGTATTCTGACTACTCCCTTTTTCTCTTTAAAAAAATTGCAACTTTAAACATACTTCCTAACATCCTTATATATCTACAACCAAAAATAATGCTCACTCACCAATGTTACTATCTTTTCCACTCCAAAATGTCTTACTAGTCCTCCACTATATTCCTTCTTAATCATATTCTCCCTCATTGAACTCATAATACACAACCAGTTTCCTTTGAACAACATTCCTTCTTGAATGAAATAATCCAACCATTGGCTCTGGTCTGTCACTATTGATTCCTTACATGCTCTCCAAGCTTCATCAAAATATACATCATCCTCATACATGTGCTTGAGTTCCTCAAAACCTAGTACTTCTATTCTCATCTTTGTTAGCAAATTTCTTATCCTACTCAATGCATCAACATCTTTGTTTGACTTTCCACTCCTATGCTTCAACACAAATGTATAAATATGCAAGAACTCAACCCATCTCATATGTCTCTGATTCAGCTTCCCTTGACTATTCAGATACTACAGAGCTTGATGATCTATATACAACACAAATTCCTTAGGCAACAGGTAATGTCTCCACTTCTTCAAGGCTTGAATTATGGCATATAACTCCTGATCATAAACCGAATATATCCTTCTGGAATCATTCAACTTCTCACTAAAATAAGCTATAGGTCTTCCTTCTTGACTCAGCACTGCTTCTATTGCATTCCCACTTGCATCACAATCAACTTGAAATACCTTATAAAAATCATGTAGTGCTAACATTGGTTGCTCTATCACCTTTTGCTTCAACAATTCAAAACTTCTTTGTGCTCCAGATGTCTACTTAAAGTCCTTATCTCCTCTCATTTTCTCTATCATAGTTGTACAAATGCTACTAAATCTCCTAGTAAACTTCTGGTATAAACTATCCAATCCATGGAATGATCTGACCTCTCCAATGTTCACTGATGTAGGCCAATCAATTATTTCTCTAACCTTTTCAGGGACCATCTTCAATCCTTCAACAAAAATAACAAAACCCAAGTACACCAACTATGTCTTCATAAAGCTACACTTCTTGAAATTAATCAACAACTTCTCTTCTCTCAACCTCTACAATACTTGTCTGATGTGCCACAAATGTTATGCTCTAGTCTTACTAAAAATTAGAATATCATCCAAATAAATAATGAAAAACTTACCCAAGAATTTCTTCAACATCTCATTCATCAACCTCATGAAAGTACTCCATACATTGGTCAATCCAAAAGGAATTACTAACCACTCATACAACCCTTCATTAGTCTTAAATGCAATCTTCCATTCATCTCATTCTCTAATTCCGATTTGGTGATATCCACTTTTTAGGTCAATCTTTGTGAAATACCTTGCTCCACTCAAACAGTCTATAATCTCATCCATCCTTGGAAATGGGAATCTATACTTAACAATGATCTTATTGATTTCTCTAAAGTATGTCCACATTCTCCACTCTCCATCTTTCTTCAATTCAAGTACAATAGGTATCGCACATGGGCGTAAACTTTCTCTGATCAATCCTTTCTTCGACAACTCTTGTATCTGTCGGTTCAATTTTTCATTTTATGTTGATGTCATTCTATGTGTTCCCTTTTTTGGAAAAATTTCTCCTGGTATTAGATCTATATGATGACTAATGCTCTGGACTAGCGGTAGTCCATTTGGTACATTCTTTGATATGATATCTTCATACTTTGTCAACAGTTCTGCTAACTCTTCATTTTTTGTGTTAGATTTCTCGACCTTTGGTTTGCCACACTTCTTTGGAATCAATTGAAAACACATATTCTCATGCCTCAATCCATCCAAAAATTTCCTTCCATCTACCAAACATAGTTTTCTAGTGCTACAAAATTTAGTCTTCTCCTCTTCTTCTAAAGGTATCAACTTGATTCTTTTTCCATTTGAAGTTAAAGTATAGGTGTTCCTTCTTCCATCATGAATCACTTTCCTATCATATTTCCATGGTCTTCCTAAAAGTAAATGACATGCATCCATAGGCATAATATTACATGACACTTCATCCTTATATGATCCTATATGAAATTTTACCAAACATTGCTCATTCACCAATATTTTATGCTCATCTTGAATCCATGCTATCTTATAATGGTTTGGATGTTTCAGTCTCTCCAAATTCAACTTGGTCACCATGTCCTCTGAAACTAGATTATCAGTGCTACCACTATCAATGATAACTTTACATACCTTTCCTTCAAATTTACATCTTGTTATAAACAAAATCTTTCTTTGTGGTGATTCCTCAGTCACTTCTTCATTCATCAAAGCTCTCATCATTACCAATGATTCACCTTTCTTAGGTTTCTCAATTGAATTAGGCGATTCAACAAGTTCCTCATCCACGTAGGCTACTCTTTTGGTATGCTCAATTTTCTTTTCGATACTTCCTTGATGGAATTCAAATTCTTTATGTCCTTCACCTCCACACTTGAAATAGGTTCCTTGGAATGGTCTCTTCTCATATCTTCCTTCATCTCTATGGTATCTATCATTGTGGTAAGAATTATGACCTACTATGTCACTGCGGTAGAAATTATATCTTCTCTTCCTTTGTGGTATGAATTATGATCCTTTTCTTCACTCTGGTAAAGTTTTCCATCTTTTCTTTGATCTAAATAAGGTCTTCTCTCTCCCTTTTGTGATTTTCTCCTCTAGAATCTTCCTCTTGCACTTCTCTTCCTTTGTTCAAATTTCTTGTTCAACTTCTCTTCCACTTTCAGTGCAAGTTGATATGCTTCTTCGACTGTAGTAATCTTTACTAGGCTCAATTCTTATTAAATGTTTTTTCTTAGTCCATTGATATATCTCGCCACCCTTTTTTTTTCTTTCTTCACTATGTCTAGTCCTAATGATAATCTTGTACAATTCATCAACATATTCCTTCACATATTTCTCCTTTTGCCTTAGGTTCTACAATCTCTTCAACAATTCCAATTCAGAATCAGAAGGTATGAATTGATTCTTCAAATTTGTCACCATTCTATCCCATTTGATGATTTTCTCTTTTCCCCTTCTATTCCTATCCAATTGAACTTATTTCCACCATAAAGAAGCATGGCCTTTCAAATTTGTTTTCATAAATCTCACTCTTTCTAAATCTTCATTTTTTTCATATTAAAAGTATTCCTCCATTTCATTGATCTAGTCAATCAACTCCTTAGGATTTAAATTTCCTGTGTAATTTTGAATTTCAACTCTAGGACACTCACCAATTTTGGAGATCACTTTCAACATATTTATCTAATCTGATTCTTCGCCTTCACCTAGGGCTTCTTCAATTTGATTAACAACATAATCTACTTCATCATTGCTTTCATCCTCATGTCTAGGATTTAAACCTCACTTTCTATCCTCTTCTACTGCATCTAATCAGACTCACATTTCATGCATCATTTCCAACATTTCATCCATTCTTCCACCAAAATTTTCCATAACATGTGCTCTCCTTGGCGATATCTTTTCTCTTCAATCTAATGCAAATACCTCAATTTGGTGGTCTAGCTACAAGGGTTTCAACTACTTCACAGTCGATGATTGGTTGAAAACACATAGTATGCCTCAAGTCAACAATCTGTTGACCACAAGGAATGCCTTCAGGACTCACATACTTGCTCTGATACTACTTGGTGTAGTCACAAATGAAGGGTTTAGAAAGAACAATCCAATCATGTAGCATAGAGTCAAGTCAATGGAAATAACACACATAAATGTTCTGTAAACATAGATCTTTATTGAATTGACAATATTACATTCACCATATGCCTCATGGGTGAATAAGCAGGGCTCATAGGCCTACCACAAGGGCATTCAATATTACAACTATCCAAGGGCCTTACTATAGTCCCTCAATGGGGTGATGTGAAATTTCTAACTATCTATCTAACACTAATTGAATTTAAATGCTTTCCAAATGATTACAAATTCTCTTAAATATCATTCTCCAAATCTAACAAAGGTTTGCATTAGCCACAAGGTTTTACAAACCCGATGAATGATCAAGCATGTGTGTCAGCCTAAAATCATGAAAATATAATTATTTGTTAAGTGAAACGTATTGTGAATCTTCAAGATAGATCTCGTTGGACCCAAAATGCATGTATGATTTCTCATTAAGCTCTGCATGTTCTAGAATATATTTGCACTAAGAAATCTGGACCAGGTCGGCCCCAAATGCTCTGACTGTGAATTACAATGAAATTTTGAGAGCGATAACTTTTGGTAGACAAATGCAAATGATCTGAAATATGGATATGAATTAGATGGCATCATGTAGATGCTATATCCTAGTTTGCGAGCTAAGAAATGACAATACGGTGAAATTCAGAATGAAATGCTAAAAATTATACAAAATGAAATGAAAGAAAATAAATGTTTTTGGTTGATACATGATTGCTTTACAACCAAGGATGCTCCTACATCACTAGGCACTTCATGCAAGCATTTTTTCTTATGCATACTTATGGAGGTGCACCATAGTGAAACTTGTCACTTGGGTGCTCATTTGGAGAGAGGAGTTTGTAAAAAATTCTTGGAGTTACATGGAGGTGACATGTGTCAAGGCAAGTTGAGTTAACTATGGCATGTACCTAATTTTGTGGAAGTTGGCGCCCACTTTGAAAAGTCAATATTGGAAGTTTCTTTTTGCAAGGGGAGTTGTGTATGGATGTAGTTTTTACTTGTAGTTGAGTCAAATTTGGAATGTGGATGTCTAGATTTTTTATAGGTTTTTATTGCATGTGTATGTTGCATGTTCAATCATAGGTGTGGGTTTAAGGAAATTTCTATCTTGGGAATTGTATACTCTATAAATGCATGTGTTTTGCTAGAGGAGTCAGATGTGAGAAGAGTTATTCACATGGGTTATGCTATCAGAATTCTATTAGAGATGGAACAAGATGTAAATCTCTTGTAATGGCCTTGAGCCTGAAGAATGTATTGTAATTATTTTATTGTTGGATAGCATATTGGCTTTGTGGTTTCAGAGTGTGGTATTTCTTACCCAAAATGGTTTTCCTCGCGTAAATTTGTGTGTTCTTTCTCTTCTGTCTTATTCTTCTTGTTTAATTCTACGTGTTTGTAATACTATTGAAGCTCCTTGATCTAAAAATATCTAAAACTTAATTACAAGCTCTTTCCTTTAAGAATTAATAGTGGGAAAATAACTATGTCAGTTTCTGCTTTAAGGCATAGTAATATATGCTTTTGAGGTCTTAAAATCAAATGAATGTTACCAAAGGCACATATTGATCCTAGATGGCTTTCCAGGATGCATGTTTTCCCTTTAAATTTGGCGAGTGCCAAATGTGAACATGATGACTTTATACAATTCATTTTCTCGAACTCTTTCTTTGTCTTTCTCTACCAATGAAACTTTATAGTATGAAATAAACATTTACATATGTAAATTTAATTTCTTATATTTTAAGTTATATTTCATGTATATAGTTTTAGGATGCTTGAGAGTGGTTTCAGATCTCTTGGAGTTATAATACAAATTCTATTTTTGGAAGATCTTATAATCTTTCAAACTTAGTCAAATTTCAATAATCAACATGTAAAATTTTAGTAATCAACAAGTTGTGCCATCTTTCTTTCTCTCTGCTCGGTTCTCCATTCCACTGTCCTTCCTTCCCTCACTATCCATTTCTATCTCCTTCTCCCTTCCTCTCTCCCTCCTTTCCCTCCTTCTTCCTCCTCTCCATTTCCATCTCCTCTCTCCATCCCTTTATCCATTCTCCCTTGAGGCTCCAAGAACTGAACCTCTACCTATCCATCCTACTCCCTCTCTTCCTCTGTCTCTTCTATCTCACTCTCTCTCTCAACTCTCTCCCTCCCTCTCTCCTTCCATCTCTAATTCTCTCTATCCCCCTCCATCTCTCTACCTACCTATCCCTATACACCTCTTTCTCCCTTCCTCCCTCCATCCTTCCCTCTAATCTCTCCACCTTCCTTTTTTCCTCTCTAATTCTCTCTTCACATCTCTCTATCACCTCTCTCTCTCCTTCCCTCTCTACTCTCTCTATCTCAACTCTCTCTCCCTCTCCCTCTCCCTCTCTCTCTTAATCTCAACTATATTATCATCTTCTTCATCTCTAATATGTCTCATTCTTTGCTCCACCTTGTTCTCTAACATCTGCATGTCCTCCAAAGGACACTCAACAACTTCTACACTATCATTCTCTTCCTCAACTATTGTCATGATATATTCTTCATTCACTTTCTCACTCATGAATTCCTTCATCTCTTAGAAGGTAACAAAACATCAACATCACCTTTATAAAATTAAAAAGATAATGCATTACCTCCATAACCTCTTTCTCCTTTTCTGTTGCTACTACTACAACTCCTTCAACGCACAATCTTCAAGTATCCTCTACTTCTATGCCTTCAAACATAATTGAGCTACCTCCTTGTCCTTCCTTCATCCTCTACCACAAGGATCTCTTCTCCTTCAGTTCCATATACATGATAATCTACTACCTCTTCCTTTCTATCTTTATTTAAAGCAATGTTAGCATCACCATGGGATTTATCTTCTACGATATGCATCGACTTCCTTATTTCTTCAGGTTCTTCCATCAATCTAGACTTATTTCTTTCATCTCTTCCTTCAACATGAGATTTCCCTCATTATCTTCATCAATTTCTCTATCAATAAAAGGAACCTCAATTACCATCCCTTCCACTTCCTATATTTCATCCAACCTTCTTTCCTCAAATAATCTTCCTATTTTATTTATTTCCCCTTTCCAACAAGAGATTGTCTTAATCTTCCACAACTTCCTCATCAAAATTAGGACTCTCAAGGCTCATTTTTTGAACTCCTTCATCTTATTTATCTTCTACTTCTCCATTTCATACAAGCAAAAAATTATCAGATAAAATAAAGTATTCATCCCCATCATTTCTCTTTTCTTCCTCTTCTACCTCAACCTGTTATATACTATCACCTTATTTATATTCTACATTTTTATATTCTTTAGAAATAATAAATCTATGGTCCACAATGACCATTCTCTCCTCCCTTTTCTCTTATTTTCTTCACTATTTTTAATTTCTTTTCTTTTCTTCTTTCTTCTACAACTGTATGGGTTTCTCCCATGCACATTTATCTTCCCATGCCTTTCCTATTTGAGGGCTACAACATTTATTTTATTCACTTATTCTTTCATTATTCCCTTTTAAGAGGTTTATATTCTTCTCAAATCTCTCTATTTCATGAGATATACCCAATTCTTCTCCCTCGTTAGGATAAACATCTACTCTTTCTTCTTACCACTCACCATCATACCTTCTATTTCCTACCAAGCTACTTTCATTTAACTTTTTATCATACTTTACAATATTTCCTCCATTTTGATTAATTTCTAACACATCTATTATTTCTTGGATTGTTTTCAACTATTCAAAAATAACTTCATAACTTTTTTCTCATTTTTCTTCTAAAAATAAGATCCTCTTTGGCTTCTTCATGATTGTTCTTGTCCTCCTTCTTGAAGACATCTTTCATTGCTTAGATATAATTGCTTTAGAGACTCGCATGTCTCTTTGAAATAATAAGTTTCACTTGCAACAAACTTTTTCACTTCTAGGGTATCAAACCTTTATAGCTACATGAGTCTACCTGCAAAAAAAATCACACTTATATAGTCTTTTGCAAACCCTCCAAGGAATCTCCCACTTCCTTTTACAGTTACAAGATTCCACTTGCAACAAATTCTCTTATCTCTAGGGTATTAACCCTCTAAAATTATAAGATTCTCCCTAAAACAAAACCCTCATAATATTTCAACAAAAATTATTAAAACAAACATACCTTCTTAGCTTCATATGCCTCCTTTTCCATCCTCTATAGTTACAAAATATTCGCTTTTGCAATAAATCTTCTATATTTTCTTGAGACAACTTCTATACCTAACCTCATTTAATGAGCTTTTTTGCTACCTAGAGTTCTTTCTTCTTTATGCAATTTTTTTTTAAATGAGCCTTTATCTTGGATTATAAACTATTCTCCATGCAACATCTTCCTCCATAATCTCAACTTCTATGATCTACACACACTCAGTTACATGTATGACACATAAAATATAGATCTTATACCCTCTATAATTATAGGTTTCTCTCATACCTGTACACTAAAAACCTTATTCACACACCTAACCTTTACTCAACAATTTTTTTGGAAGATGAACCTCAAAGTACTTCTACCCTCTTTCTCTTAGTAGAGGAACTATGTGCTCTTCTACCCACTTTGCCTCTATTCAAGGATAGTGAGAAACCTACTTTGATACCATTTGATGTAGTCATGACCAGGTGGTCTTATCAAATCAACCATCCACGAGGTTAACATAATAAAACACATTTTGAGAACATCACATTGATTTGATTCTTTATTGATATTATACCTATTCATTACATCAAGAGTATTTCAACATACAAATTTATATTTTCCTTCATACATCCCCTAATTTCCAAGCCTTGCAACATTCATGAACTAAACTAGGAGATTTTCCAGAACCTCACATTGGAACCCTCTACAAGCCCTAACTCATATAAAAGAATTCATCCAAAATAAGTCCTTCCAAAAGAACCCTAATCCCAAATTTATAGAGAACTTGCAGAAGGTGGTGGCCACAACACAACTGAACATGATGATACATTTGACAATCCTTCACTGTCTTCAAAGATATGCATGCAAAGTCATTATAACCATCATTTTTTCATTTTATGGCATGTTTAGAAATCAGGCAGATAAAACATGGGTAATTGGATGTCGTGGGGGTTCGAGGAGGTCTAGGATAAGTCCAGTCTTCACAAAAATTCCCACCTTAAGAGTTTGTGTGCAAACAAATGGGCCTAAAAAATAATTGCAAGATTCCAAGGGCTATTGGGATGGATTCCATAATGAAGGAAAACTCCTCTTTGCCAAGCATTGCGAGGAAATCAAGTTTAAATGGATATTATGGTAATTTGAGGGGGGTAATGGATGGATTCAACATTGAAGGGAAGTTCTACATTTGGAAATCTTACAATAAATTAGGTGATAAGAAGAATTGTGGGAATCTAAGGGTCATCAACAATTTGCGGGGAATCGTAGGTCATCAAGACTTGGCGGGGATGTGAGGGGTACTTGGAAATATTCGATAGTGGTAGTGAATCCAATAGGTGATGAGGTAACTTGGTGTCAATAGAAGTTTGAAGTCTTTCAGACTTAATGGAGATTCAAGCATGTCCAAGAAGGCCTAGAATTTTTTTAGATCCAGAAGCTTGTTGAAGTTTCATAGCGCAAGATGAGTTAGTGACCGGCAAAGGTTTTAAGCCTGAAGGGACTTAGCAGGGATTTTGGGCCATCTAGGACATGTTGGTAGTCCCACTAATCCAAACAGTATTGAAAATTTTGCAACTTCATAAATTTATCCATTTTTATCCAAATTCCACCAACCTTGCAATGTGGATACCCTCTCTACTCTTCTTCAAAGTGATGTCATCATGAGAATTCTTCAAAATTTAATCATTTATTCTTGTAAGAAAAATCAACAAGGAAGAAAACCAAACATAAAGAAATTTTGTTTTGGTCACATAAGATTGCTTGTGAACCCAAATACTCTTGCATCAACTTCCCACTAAATAAATTACAAAAAAAAAAGCCAATTTTCTTTATAATATTATCTATTATATAAAAATATTAAACACAATTTTAAAGTGAAAATTTGATTTCAATTAGTAGTAAGAATTTCCGAGTTTCCAGTTCTTCTTTGATTTCCTGGCAATAAATTGTCTATCATAAAAGGTTACGAAGATATCTTTATAAACAATTAAAGCATGCTGTCATTTATATCATTTAAAATGAAGAACAGAAACGAACCATTGAAAATACAACAATAGTAATAAATCTGAACTGTTCCAAATTAAAAAATCTACCTACAAAATGACAGACCTAAATAATTACAAATAAAATAAAATAAATTCTTGTAATTATTATTATTTGAAGCTTTGAATGCTCCACATAGCAAAGAAAGTATCAAACTGTTCAAACCTTACTGTTTATGAATCGACAATACCTACTGATTGTAAACAGCAAACCTTATTATAACTACTATTCTACTTCTCAATGGAACGTCATGGCACTAAGTGGGACGTCGTGGTACGAATATTACAAATACTATTCTATTTCTTCACAATTTTCTTATTCTGTGATAAACAGCAAACATCATTAATGGCAGACAGGATGGTCAGTTAACAATGACTGTCCTTCCCTGTTCAAAGTTATGATGTTTTTTGTTCAAATCATTTGGCAGCCAGGAAATGTACCTCACGATGAACAGTATGGTAGTTGGTGAAGGTGAGTTCTCAAACTACAGAGACTCGTGAAATTGCACGATATAGACAATGAATTTAAGCTGACTGACTGGTATTATTCATTTCTCTAACATTTCTGCATGCATTTGCATGACTGTTTTTATAGTATCTGTCGCAGATTCACGAAACCCATGTGTTGCATCATGTACATTACTGCTTTATACGTAAAATGTAGACTGTTCTCGTGAGTTTTTCTGACAAAACCGATTCTTGTCTCGACATAAATTTATTAATATCACCAACTGGTTCAGCTCGTGTCATGTCATGCAGGCTTATTAGCTCAAGGCTAGTTTTTTTAGTCCACAATCTTCTGAAAAACATATTACAAAATTGTTTTATCCTTAATCTTGGGGCTTAAATGGGCCTTCTCATTGGTCACCACCATACTGGATGTTGGCCCCAGTGTGTTCTATCCTTGATGACGACAAAATCTATCGGTCACATCCTTACCTCATAATGTGAGGTAGGAAAGGAAGCTCTCGAACAAACATTTCAAATAATCAACTTCCTCTGCCACTCTAGAATTGAAAAAGCAAGTGTAAAGAATCTTGATATGATGTCACATAACCTCTAGGGAGGAACTCAATCTCATCCGCTCACATCTGATCAATCTCCTTTGCCACTCTGGAATGCAAAGCAAGTGTAAAAGATCTTGATATGATTTCACAAGACATCTTTGGGAGGAACTCAATCTCATCTGCTATCACATTGGATTTACATTTGATCAATCTCCTCCACCACTCTAGCAAGTAGCAAGTAGCAAGTGTAAAAGATCTTGATATGATTTCAAGAAACATCTTTGGGAGTAACTCAATCTCATCCGCTATCACATTGGATTTACATCTGATCAATCTCCTCTGCCACTTTAGAATGTAAAGCAAGTGTAAAAGATCTTGATATGATTTCACAAGACATCTCTCGGAGGAACTCAATCTCATCTGCTATCTCATTGGATTTAGATATTTCTTCAATTAACTGTACTTTATTTGATAATAAAAACTTAGTCCCAAGTCTTCACCTTATTGTGGGGAATTATTTTTTTTGGATTTAATGAATTGGTATAATTGTAAACTCAAACACTATCTAAATTTGCAAATAATATTTGAAATATAGAGACAAAATAAAGTAAAAGATGAAACTTACTTTTGGGTGATTGCATGATTGCTCAAATTTCTTTCCTATGCATTTTAGCTTAAACAACACACCCTAAGCTTTGACTTGTTTAAATGGCTCATTTGAAATCACACTAATAAGTGGGCCCTTCTAGATAAGCTGGTGTGGTTTCAGATAAACTACCTAAGCAATTCAAAGCTTATAGTGTGTTGTTTAAGCTTGCCCCTCCTATGCAAGACACCTTGGGTATGAAGGATGAGTGATTCTCCATGTTAACTTTAGTTGATTTCAACCAAGTGGATTTTTCTTCTTTCTTGTCCTTCAATTTGACCAAATATTTCATATATTATCTTCCTCTAGTCTTCTTGATAACTCTTCAAGAATAATAAATTTCCTTTTTCTCTTTTATGGGCATCCTTGACCTCCAATCTAGATTATCTAACTTTTGAGCATGATCTTCACCTTTTGTTTTCAATTCTCTATGATAACTAGATACAAGTTTTCCATATTGAATAAAGGTGAAATATCTATATTCTTTGACAATTTAATCACATAATCTTATTATTGAGATATTATACACTTTGCATGGTCTATTTTTCTTCCCACATTGTATGATCTATATTCCCTTTGAAATAACTCATTCCTCAAGTGTAATGACACTAAATCCCATTCTCAAAATTCTTATGTTCCTCTCTTTTAATTTGCATTATCGTTGTATTTTTTATTATTATTTTTCAAGTACTCCTTGACCTCTTTGTATACCTATTGCATCTAGGCAACAAATTTTTCAACTTATACACTTTTACCACTTATACTATGTTTGATAATCATATTAATCCTCTTGGAATACAACCATATACTAACTAGAATGGTATCTTTCCCATACTCATATTCACTAAAGTTATTTTAAGTGAACTATTAATTTTCCAATATTAAATCCCACTCTTTGGTCTTATTGGCTACATCTTCCATTCCCTTAAAATGGAATTTGTATTGGGATTTGATGAAAAATTCCTAGGATAAAAATATGCATCTTAATGAAATTCTCCTATGTAGCTACCTACTAATCATAATTTTTTAGTTTCAACTAACCTAGTCGCACTTGTGTCTCAAAATTCCTATACTCTTATTGGTGATCAAAATTGTTAGTTCCAAATCCCTAAAGGTAAGTCTTTTCTTGAGTACCAAGAGTGTCAAACTCAAGGAAAAGGCTTCAACTTTATGATTAGGCCAGATAAATCTAGACCAATTATTTAGGTGGGAAAAACCTCCTTCACTTTTATTTCTACTAAAGAAAGGGGTTTTCCTTAAGGTGTTGCAATAGATATCACTATAAAGAATAAACACCTACCATGTCACAAACCATACCCTCCACATAGTGCACTCCTATCTTAGTTATCACTTTGTGTCTTTATGTTGGTTTGAAAAATTTAGGGTTAAATGCCTGAATAAGTAGATGGGCTATCACACTAGCTTCTGAAATGATTTTCAAGATAACCCCAAAAAATGTTTCATGCATTTAAACATGTCAACAGATTAAACTACTTAAAACAAAAATTGGAATATGTTCAAAATTATTTATTTTTGAATATTTTGAGATAGCGATGAGATAGAGCAAGTAAGAAAATAGTGCCTCTATCTAGCTAGATAAAAAATTCCTTGAACTCATACAAAAATATATAACAAACACAATCAATGGTGGCACCTTAATGAATATATCACAAAAGATTACTTTTTCTAAATGTATAAATAAGCTAGGCTCTAGACATACATTCATAAAAATAATAGGTATTTATAAAATGTTAAATAATTTTAAGTAGTAATTCTTGAGAATACTCATACATTCCTTTTATTTTCTTTAAAATAATACTCCAAAAAAAAATTGTGATGATTTCATAGTCTTTTGGTTGGCTAACTAATCAATAACTCATCCAAAAATGCATACTATGCATAAGGAGACACTTTTTCAAGACTGATTGTGCCTTTAATCTCTCATTATTTAAATATTATAAATGTTTATTACAAGTTTGGGACAAAGTCAAATTATTATGTATAATATCACATTGCTATACCTAAAGTTGGAGATTTAAAGCTTCTAGATTCACTTGAGCCAATTTCTTCATCTGCTAAGCCCCCTCATTTCTTCCTTTTTCATCCTTTCCCTTCTTTAAAAATGACTCCATGTTTCCCTAATGGATTAGAGAAGGGCATGTGAATGTGTACTAAATATGATAGTATGCTGATTGGTATGTTGTAGAGGAGACACATAATTTTTAAGAGTCATTTTCTAGCAATCATGCTAAAAAATACATTTGGGAGTACCTATGAAGCATGATGATATGTTCATTGGGAACTCCAAATATTCTAGCAATCAAATATTTTAAAGGACTTGGCATGAGAAATCTCTCACAAAATCCAAAGGAAAATCCATGGAATTTCACACACCATTTATCTTGATGGTTGGAAATGTCCTTGGGTGAGTGAGGTAAGTGAAATAGTGAAATAATGATTGAAATTTCCCTTGGTGCCCATTTTATAGTTCAAAACCAATTGTGTTTAATTTTCCTTTTGATGGCCTATCCACAAACTTTTTTGGTGGTTTGATTAATTTTTATACTAATTTTAGACTCTATTATAACTCTAGTGATGGTTCAAAACTATTCTAAACTCACCAATGCCAATGATCTATATTATCCATTATTTTTTGACACTTTATTAAAAGTTGTGAATTGGGTTGACATCATCAGTGAAAACTATGACCTCCCCTCACCTATTGGAGTTCTAATGAGTTTCCACAACCATTTAATATCTTAAAAAGAATAAAAAATTAGCCTATTTTGGTGAGAAGCACAACACTTGAACATTGTTAGAGGTTCAATGGGTTCAAGAACCTTTGATATGTCTCCTTTGTCTGCTTTATCCATTCCTTGTTAGATTTTTTTTCTAAATTTGAACTAGGTTGGAGTTTCTAACATTCATTGAACCTATAATGGGGAGAATGGCAACAGATAACTTGGCGGCGGTCAGCCAAGGCTGGGTGTAGGTCACGAGCAGAGCACAGGCCAAAGATGGCTGAAGAGAAAATGCAGGGTTGAAGGGCCAAAATGGCCAACGGCAAGGGGCTCGAACGATCTACAACACCAGTGGCAAGGACGAGGAGAACCAAATGCAGAATGCCACGACACCGAGGTTACGACATGGGAGACTATCAAATGGTGGGTTTATTCCTATTGCGAATGCTATCTCCATTGATCTAAAAGCTAAGACGGTAGAGGAAATTGATCATAATGCTTTTGTTCTCTCCTTACACAGGGTGATTTGTCGGTTTAGGGGTTTTTGGCCTAGCCTAGCCCTTAGTTGCACTCCTGAATCTCAAAAGAATTGAAGACTTTAATTACTGGTAAAGTTCATATTTTCCCCATGGCTAAGGGGTTTTTTGTTGCTAAGTTTGACAATGCTCAGGATAGAAACAAAATTTTATGTGATCATTTTTTTAGCTAGGAGGACAAATTTTTGTTGATGATTAAGTCTTGGCATGCTGATTTCAACCCTTCTTCTGAAACTTTCAATAAGATCCCAATTTGGGTTCGGATTCCTAATCTTCCCCTCCATTTATGGGCTGATCCTCTTTTAGAGGAAGTGGGTGATGCTCTTGGAGATTTTTTGTTGGTGGATGATGAATCCTCTAATATTTTTCACTCCACCTTTGCTCGCATATTGGTTGAAATGGATGTTTCAAAAGGGTTTCCTACTAATATTTTACTTAAATCTCCTAAGGGTTCTTGGGATCAATCTTTGGACTATGAAGGGATTCCCTTTCGATGTAGAAGATGTTTTAAAATAGGCCATGTTGTTGCACAATGTGGATTTGAGAAAAAATAAATGACAGCTACATGGTGGAAAAGTGTGTCTCAACAACATTATACAGTTGAGAAAAAGTCTGAGCAACATAGGAGTTTTTCTGAGGTGGTTGCTTTGCAATCACATGGTCTTGGGGCATCCTCTCTGGATGTCTCAAATGGTGGGGTTGTTGATGTTGTGCAAGATTACCATGTTAAAACCCCTAAAGAGAGAGAATGGGCCTAAGGCTTCCACTTCTGGTGATAGCGCTCCAGCTATCATTTCTGGTGGCTCTCCTGATAAGGCCATGCCTGCAATGAGGAATACTGATGAAATCTTTGAGATAGTGGTTGCAGGCATTCTTTTTTAGGATAATGGTGTGTTGGCTTGGCTTGATAAGGCAGTGCAAGTGGAAGAGGGTTGAATTTTTTTAAAGGGAAATAAATCAAAGCCCTCTAGCCTTCTCTTGACATGACTCTTCGCTCCCACAAGAGTAGCTCTAAATGTAAATCTTGATGGTTCTTGTTTGGGGGCTAGTTTTTGGCTAGCTGCAGGTTGTTTTTCTTGCAGCTTTGTTTTTTGTTGTGGTTCTTTGGCTTTGGTTTCCTTTTTTACCCTTGGTTGTTTGTGCTTTCATGGTCTTTATGTTAAGACAACTTTCTGGTTGAGGGTTCTAGATCCATTCAAAATTTGTTTGTAAAGGGTTTCGGGTCCCTTCAAAACCTAATTTTTCCTTAATCAAAAACATTCATTGAACCTATCAAACATTTGGGGAGTTCATGATCCTTGGAACTCCCCAAAATCTCCCTTTCTTAGTAACCTAAGCACCTTATGAACCATGTTTGATAGTTCAAGGAAACTTTAACTCGTCAACATTCATACTTAGTCATTTTCTTCCCTATTAGGCAATGTCACCATGTAAAAGGAAGTGGGGAATATAGAAGGAAATGATCAAGGAACAAGTATCACTGAAAGGAAAGATGAAAATATATGAAAGGAAGTAGGGTACACAAAAATTCCTCTTACACTAATATTTTGAGGAGAGTATTGTGAAAAAATCAATACTTTAACAATTATAGAATGTAGGAAAATACATATTTTTTAAATAAATAATATTATACCATAATACAAGTGCACATCTAGGATAAACCATTTAAGGAGAAAAATCCTACACTCCAAGGTAGCTCATTGTATTATTTAGTGAAGCATCATTACAATACATTTTAAGATAAATTATTTTAGGAGTATCACCAACCAAATATCTAGAGGAATTTTTATAGATTAATATTATCTAAAAAACTCTACAAACAACCTCCATCTCAAGCACCTAATATATACAAAATTCAAAACTCGAAACCATCAAATGGTAATTAGAAACTATCTAGTAAGATAAACCATCCAAAAGTGGTGGCCAAATTATCCCCCAATAAAATATGTCTTATGATGTGTTATAACAAGCATCATAAGATGGTCAAAAGGTGTAATTCCATTTTATAGATCTTTTATGCATCCAACAAATTTTTAAATTTACTATGAGAAATTTTAGAGACCATAAATTTTTATCTAATGGGATGATTGGGCCTATTTTTTAAAATCAAATTACTTGAAGAGATCTACACAAAAAGCACCCTCATAGGTAGTGTCAACCAACCAAGAATTTTTATTTTTTCCAAAAACTAATCCTATAGTCTAGAAATTTATTTTTTCTATTTTGTATCTAAAATTTGCACCTTTTATAATCTTAACAATAGGCACAAAGTTTCAAGATACATTTTAAAAAATTCTCCCACTTTTTGAGCACCGTATAAGAGCTAAGCAATATCAAAACCATTTATCTCATTGCTATGGGTTGAGAGAACCATATATGTGTAGAACCATGTCTAATCTTTTTTTGTGCTCATTGGATTTGTTAGCAGATTTGCAATATTATTCAAAGTGTCATTTTTTTCTACCATCATCTACCATATCTCAAAAAAATTGTATTAGACATCAATGTGCTTCATCCTTAAATAAATGGTTGGGTTCTTTTCCAAATATATGACACTTTTATTGTAACAACAAACCATAATGGATCCTACCTATATCCCAACATCTAAATACAATAACTTAATCTAGATAGTTTCATTATACAAACATAAATTTATTCCATGTACTCTACTTCTAAAATGGACAAAGAAACAATAGCCTATCACTTTCTCATCCAACTAATTGCACCACCAAAAATAGTGATAACATATCCACTAGTGGATCTTATATTGTCAATATCTCTAGCCCAATATGAATCCACAAATATATGAATACAAACAAAAAATTCCCTACATGATAACCATGATAACAAAAGGAATACTCAGAGTTACCTCATAGATACTTGAAGACCCTATTCACTACATCCCAATGCACTCATCTAGGATTAATGATAAATTGGCTAACGACTTTCACTACTTGGGAAATTTCTAGTCTTGTATAGACCATAGCATTCAAAAAACTCACAACTATACTAACATAAGTTACTCTACTCATATCCTCCATCTCACAAGGATAAATTAGACATTTATCAACAAATAAATTTATACATCCCTTCATAATAGTAATACACAATGGCCTACAGTTGTCATGTTAAACCTCTCCAACATTGAGTTCACATAAGTTTACTTGGGCCTAACCAAAGTTTTATGTTTACTCTATATTTCGTGATCTCCATCCCCAAGATGTACCTAGATTCCCCTAATTCCTTCATCTAAAATTGTGTTAAAATTTGATATTTCAAATCATAAATCAAATCTTTATCATTACCAAAAGATAACATATCATTAGCATATAATATAATATAATAATATGATCATTATCTATCTTACAGTAGGGTGATCCCACAAAGCTAGTTTACAATTTCTGAGAGATTCTGACTTTTGCTAAAATCACGTATTTTTAGAAAATATAATTAGTTAAGCCTTAAAAAGTTCTACTTAAAGCATTCCAATTGAAGAGGTTTTGATCAAACCCCTTTGGATAGAACCTGGCTAGTTTTAAACCATACCTATAACAAAGCCTCCTTTACACCTATCAAAATGCTAATAAAAACCCACTTTTGATTTACCTTTTGGGCAGTCAAATGAATTCATTTAAAATTTATTTTTTGTAAGTATGTAGTCCTTATTATAAGCTTCCCAAAAAGTATAATTTTAAATAAATTTAATTTAATTATTATATTTATTTTTTATTTCTTGTGAATGTAGGTTTTTCACCAAAATCAAGCTCTTTGTTCTGCACATGTGGAAAAATAGAAGATTATCAAAAAAAAATTGAAAATATGAATGCACTAGATATTGAATTCCTTGATCCAAAAAATAAATAAAAATCGATACATACAAAAAAAAGTTGTATTATACAGTTCGCCTATCTGATCCCACAATAGTGGTTTACAATTTTTGGCCAAACTAGTTTAACTAAATTTTTGCACCTATAGCTGCTAAACCTGAGATTCTAAAAATATTTTTTCTCAGATTGCACTTCTTTTCCATCTCCCACTAAAACTATTTTTTCAAAACAACATTTTTAAAAGTGACGACACCGTATAATGCATAAATTTTTTCCGATAAAATTCTAATTATTTTGAATTTAGATTTTTAACTCTAATATCTAGTGCTTCCACTTGGTTAGACAATTTTAATTGAATATTTTTTTCTTTAATCAAGTTTTGAAATCAAACCAATTAATTCAGACATAGGCATCAGATAACGCATAAATTATTTTGTATGTATCAAAATTCATTTTTATTTTTTGTTGGATCAAGGACTTCAATATCTGTGCACTCATTTTTTTTTTTTTTTGATAATCGCTATTTTTCCACATGTGCAACAAAGACCTCCATTTTGATGAAAACCTGTTTAATAAAAAAAAAAATACATAATAAAACCAAACATATTAAAATTATATTCATTGGATAGCTGCTCGAGGACCACTTGATTCCAGCTTTGTGAAGATTCATCCATTTTCCTCCTCAACCCAAGCTCAAGTGCCAAAATTCGTGGTTTTTTGTGTCTCGGGGATGAGGGAATAAGGGGTTCCGAACCCCTGGGAACTTTTAGGGGTTCGCTTGAACCGTGGTTCATTGAACCTTTATGGGTTTTGTTGGATTTTTGGTGAGCATTAAAAGGTTCGCTCAACCCGTGTTCTAGTGAACTCGATGGGTTCGAACCAATAGGTTCGTATGAACCCCTAAAATCAATTTTTTTCCATGCATTTTTTTGTGAGTTTTCCTTCCTCACTTCAATTGTAAACCACTATTGTGGCTTCACCCCTATGTCCAATTGTAATTGGTTTGACTTCAAACTTGATTAAGGAAAAATATTCAATAAAACTATATTAATTGGAAGCACTAGATATCAGTTACAAATATAAATTCAAAAAAATTAGAATTTTATCCTTCATGGAAAAGAATTATGTGTTATAATGGTGAGTGTCACTCCTTAAAAATGGTATTTACTGAAAAAAACTAGTTTTCGAAGGAGATGGAAAAAGAAGTGCAATATGATTCCAAAAAAATTGAAAAAAAAATATATAGAATCTACATACAAAATGTCACAAATCACTAGTTTGCATCATCTTCAAATTCCTCACAGTTTAGCCGACATAGGTGCCTAAAAGAAAAGATTTAGTTAGAAAAAATCAGTTTAGTGTCTAGTTTGGCCAAAAATTGTAAAGCAGTATTGTGGGATCACCCAGTAAATGTATGATCCAATTTGATTTCAAAAATCTCAAAAACAACACAAAGGAATATAAAATTGTGTACCACATCCTAGGAGATTGTTTAAGACAATATAAATAATTTTTCAACATACAAACCAAATTTTCTTTATCTTTCTCAATGTATTTATTAGGATATGTCATATCAATCTCTTCCTCCAAACACCATCATAGAATATATTATCTTCGCATCCATCTACTAGACCTCAAGATCATATTCTAAGTAGGAGACAACTAAAATTGAATGGATGTCATATTTGGTATGATAGATGAAATCTCACCAGGATCTATTCTCTTAACTCGGTAATAACCTTCCCAACACTACCATCAAACCCAATTTTCCTTTTGAACACCCATTTGCATCCAATAGTCTTTCATCTATCAGATAAAGATACTCAATGTCATGTGTTAGTTTTCTTCAAAGAAACCATCTCCTCATCCATTATCACCTTTTATGACTTTTCATCATTCATACCCATAGCCTCCTTCATATTCATAAGCTCATTAGTATTAAATTAATCAATAAAAAAAACCATATCTAATTAGAGGGAATGTACATTTTTTATTGTTATCTTTTCCAAGCAAATCTCCTAAATGATTGAGGTGGAGGTTCTATCTCTTCTTTAGAATTATCTAAGCTGTGTTCATATTTATGTCCTTCATGGGATTCTGGTTCAAGCTTCTTATCTTCTAAGTTTCAACTACATATTTATTTCCATCCCTCTCTACTTGTAATATTGTGGAAGAAGACTTAAATTCTTTAAATATAACACTTCAAATATACAAAACTCTCTTAGGCGTAGGGTACCAAAGGTTGTGTCCTTTCACACTAGCATCATAACCAATGAAGATAAATTTAAAACAATATTTTTCTCCAAATTTGACCACTTTTCTAATTCTTTGTAGGAACATGTGCTTATTCCCGAACCAAAGAATTGAAGATGTATCAATGAGGGTGTTTTTCTCAACCACATATCCATAGTTGTATTATTATCGATACCTAATATAGGAAACCTATGAAAAAGGTTGCAAGCTATGGAAATTGATTCTACCCAAAAAATATCTAGGTCATCCCCACTTAGCACACTCCTAGCCCTCTGCATCAATGTACTTTTCATTTTTTTAGCAACTATGTTTTGTTAGGGGTTGTATAAATTTTTCTTATTCATTTTATCCCATAATCATTATATAATCTATTAATATCTATTGAAAAAACTCACTACCATTATTAGTTCTTAAAATTTTAATCTTCCTACCAATCTAATTCTCTACAACAAACTTAAACTCTTTAAAATTACTAAAGTCTATAGATTTACTTAGAAATAAATATATACCCATGTCCCTCTACTATAATGACCAATAAAAGAAATATAATATACATATCTATAAATTTAAGGAATGTTAATAGGACCAAATGCATCAAAATGGATTAAATCTAACACCCCAAAATATTTATGATAACTAGAGTAAAACTAATTGTGGTTTTTTCCATTTGTGCAATATTCATATAAATTAAATTCATGATTACAATAATTTAAAACCTCAATAATATTTTCATTTTTTAAGGTCCTTAAATCATTCTGACCTACATGACCCATCCTTTAGTGCCCTAACATTTTTTTCTCTACTAGCAGCCTAGTATCCAAAGCATGACCATGAGAAGTAAACACAACACACCTATTTTTTGTTATTCCCAATGTTGAATGTGAAGATTCTAAAAATATCTCCACTATAGGAATTGAAGAACTATTATGCAAAAAATTGCATGCATCTAGATGAAATAAAGTGCCAATTTGAACACCCTTAGCAATAACCAAATATCCTCTAACCATCTTGCACCCTCCACCCAAGAAAACATTCTACACACTTGTATCTTTTAGTTTACTTAAAAATATAGGTTTCATGTCAAACTAGGGATATGCAACACACCATTGATACTCTTTACTCATTTATCGGGGAATAAAATCAACACTCTATAATGGCCAACAATATTCATATGATAATCATCTCTTAGGCACATCTTCCCACCATCATGTTCTTTATTTTTGTAAACCAACACCAATGTTAGGTCATGTAGAAAGATGCACTAAATTATATCAACCACACACCATTCGGGTATGAATAGCCAAGGACGCAACAAAATTATCACCTTCACCTTGGGAGGATCTCTAAAATCATCATAAAAATCTACCTTTCTCTTCTTATTCTCCTCCTTACAATATCTTATTAGATGTCCAGTTTTGTCACAGTTCAAAAAATTTACCACGAACTTACTAGGAGCTTTGGTTCTCCTATGGAATTTTGATCTAGACTTATCTTTATTATGTTCCTTAATCTTTCCTTTTTGTTTAGATATTCCATTGTTCATTTAGCCCTCCTTGCTCTTGGAACTCTTCCTTCTCATTAATTCTAGAAATAAATTTGGAACAACTTCTTTCATATTCAACTCAATGGCAGTACTCCCACTGGCAATAATGAGGTAGTCTCATTAATATGGCATAGAACACAAAAAATTCACACACTTATACTCATCCTCCATTATCACTCCCATTGACTACAAATGGGTGACTATTGTATCTAAGGTATTCAGATGTTCCACCATAAACCTATCATCCTCCATTCTAAGGGTATATAACTTATTTCTTAGGAAAAAATATTCATAATGGATTTATCTTCACAAATTTCTCTAAGCTTCTTCAAAATATTTTGTCATATCTCAATTTCATTGCTTGCATTTAATAATGTAGTGTTAATTGAAATATGTGGAAAATAGAATTTATCATTTAGTATTTATGGATTTGATAAATGAAATGATATATTTGAAGCTAAATATCTTACAATTTTATGATTTAAGATAATTATTCCATAAAGATTATAGGTTAAAGGTTATTGATAAGTGGGAAAGTGCAAGAATGTGTGTGTAGGAGTAGGTTGAAGAATGAGAACTTGATTGAGGCGGGGATGCTTAGCCAGATGACAACAGTAAGCAAGAATGGAATATGGAATCTCAAACACCACAGTAGACCATGACATCTGCATTTGTTTGCAATTGATAAATATCATTAAATTATGTTGTGTGGAATCATAATTTGGTGAAATAAACAATCTTGTGAAAGAAACGAATTTAGTGCATCCTTATCTTACCCTTTCTATCTCAAAGTTTGATATTAAATGATATTGGAAATGCATTCTATCATATACAATTATCATAAGGAGAATGATTGTATTCTTTTTTCTTTTCTTTTTATGAAATTGAAAATAGGCTTTGGGTGAAATCACAATACTATGTCTCACTTTTTTCCCAAGATGGACATTTACATCAATATTTTTAACTAAATCTTCATCTTTTGAAACCTATAGCAATTAAACTACTAAGAATTTGAAGATGATGTGAACTAGTGACTTGTGGCAGTTTTTGTGTAGATTCTAAATATATTTTTTTTCATTTTTTTTAAAATAAATAATGAATCTTTCAACATCTCCTTTAATAATTGGTTTTAAATAGAAAACAACATTTTCAAAAAGTAACATTTGTGTCGTACAACATAATTTTTTTTCTATAAAGGATTAAATTCTAATTTTTGAAATATAGATTCTCAACATCACTATCTAGGGAAATGATATTTTTTCATAATTTTTTGTTGAATATTTTATTTTAAATTAATTTTTGAAGTCAATGTAACTATAATTTGGACATACATGTGTGCCGTACAACCTAAAGTGTTGTGTATATATCAAAATATATTTTTTTCTTTTTGGGGTGAAATAAGGAAATCAATACCTAGGGAATGAGTATTTTTTGAATTTTTTTTACAATGGTTTACTATTTTTCCATGTCTGCACAACAAATAGATTGATGGTCGGAGAAAAACCTATGTTTAGTAAAAATTAAAAATTGAATACATGATAAAATGAAATATATCAAAAATATACTTGTTGGAAATCTCATTTCTAGGGCTACAATCTTGCAAAATATAAAATTTAAATGATGATATTTAATCCCTCAAAAGGTAAAGAAAAAGTGGTTTTTTTCTAGCATTTTGATACGTGCAAAGTAGACTCCATTATGGGTATGAATTAATACTAGAGGGGTTTTATCCAAGGGGGTTTGATCTAAGGGGTTCTTATCTATCCCTCTTCAATTAAACCCTTTATATGGAGCCTCTCAAGAGTTAAATCATTATTTTTTTGCTAAAAGCAGTGATCTTTCAGGCAAAAATCAACACATCCCAAAAGTGAGACACACTATTGTGGTAGCACCCCTTTTGAATGAGGAAATGGAAGAAAATAATACAATATGTATGCTTGTGAAGCCCTATATAGAAATAAAGATATGTATATATGTGTGGGTGAAACCATATATATAATACATTTAATACCATGGGTTTTAATAATGAATTCGTGCCTAAATTTGTAACTCCCATAATGAATGGGATAGGGGTTGACCCCTCTCATGTTAATAAGTAACAAACAATGGTAAAAAATACAGGGAAGTGGGAAGCCAAGTAAAAGGAATATGGAAAAATAAAATTAAGACCACTATCTCCAAAGATAGAAAAGGAGATATTCTTGGTCAAAGGGGGAAAATTGAAGAGAAAATCTAGCAAAAGACAAGAGAAGATCAAGGAAAAAGATTGACACAAAAGTAGGAAAATGAAGGATTGAGAAGTTGTTGCTAATTCTATCAAAGGAAAACTCACCAAGAATCACATAAGGAGAGGTAACTCGAACGTATCTCAAATGTTTCTCTTTTGAGTCGAATGTGTTGGAAACAAGCAACATTGAGAGGGGGGGTGAATCAGTGTTCTGCAAAAATTAACTTTATTATTTTGATCTTTAACCCACTTATAACATTCAACCAAGAGAAATATGCATGAATAGAAAGCTAACAACCACAACACCATAACACAAGGGATTTTTACGTGGAAACCCTGTTAGGGGAAAAACCATGGTGGATGGACAATCCACAATATGATCTAAGTATACTCAAAAGAAAGATTAGAATGTGGGGATGCACTTGCATTTAGGTGCACTTCCTAGAGCTCACTAATCAAAATAGAAAGGCACACTACCTTACAAATATTTGGATTAGATCCAAGAGAATGAAATAAAATAGTAGCATCTACAAATGCTTGATTACAGTTCCAGTTAGGCTTAGTAGTTGATCTTTTGTCCTTTTGACCGATTATGCACTTTTGCTCTACTCTGCTCTAACTCGCATCACAAAATATTTAATGCACAAGTGAAACTATGCATAATCACTCAATCACCATTTTGATATTCACAACCCACATTGACACACCTTACACACACACCAAAATGATATAATTGATCATTTATATATATTCGCGACTAAGAATTTAATCGCAACAAGTCAGTTTCAATAAAAATTTAAAATATTTACAATTATCGGCTCAAATCATGAATAATATTCAATGTGCATCCATAATAGTCATCCACAACTTAGTTTGAACCCAAATCAAGATGCTCGAACACAAAAACATTTGAGTAAACACTCCTCAAATATCCACGACACGTTATATAATCTAGGTTAGCCACCAAACACTGATGAACAAAAAGATATCCAACCAGATCTCTAGACTTGCACACAACTTGATACGAGGCACTGAGATTTTCAAATAACACAGGACATACATTGATCAACCTCCCATGAGATCCACAACCCAAATTAACAACAAAAAATCTGCATGTGAATCAATGAACACAAAACTGTTGGATGCACTATTCTGCCTTGACTGTCTTCAATTTGTCTGTCAGTATGAGAAAATGATGACGTGCGGATCCAATCACCGACTAGGGTTGCCATAAATGACAACATCAGAAAACATTTGTAGTTTCCCTTGCCAACAATCTCCCCCTTTGGAATTGATGGCAACACTTAGTGAAAAATGACTAAGTGTCGGATCAATACCAACATGAATTACACTACCACTTCAAAACTTCAAAAAGAATCTTCAATCTCAGCTTAGAAATGCAACTCCCCCTAAGATGAATATACATTTTTCACCGTACAACTCTCCCCCTTTGACATCAATGGAAAAACTGGGGAAACCGAAAAATCAAAATTTCAAACTATACAAGCATGAACTTGTAACTTATACAAATTTGAAAACATCTGCAAAATCTCTCTTCAACACACTTAAATTTGTGTCCCAAACCCTTTTGAGACTCTCTAGAATTGTTATGTGACCACAAACTAAATAAGATTGAGTTTCTATAGTCTCAAGATTCATTGGGTCACTAACTACCATAACATCTTTGGCTTCCTTTAATGCGCTCACCATTATTTCAATCTTTGGACCAATTAGTCCTCTGAGCTCGCATGCTCTTCCTACATTCCTGTCATTTTCATGCTTCAAGCTCCTTATTTTTTCAAGTAGAGATATTACTTGACCTTCTTGCTCACCAACATTACCAGCTAATGATCAAAAGCATCATAAATGGTAGCCATTTTTTTTCAAGATCCTTCACCTTCTTCTCATTGTCTTCAGTAAATTTGGACAAAATAAAACATGACTTATAGGCCTTTCCACCTTCAGATAGAGAATCTTGAATATTCTTCATACAAGTGGCTAACGGAGTTTTATCATTTGCAATTAGTTCTTTCAATCTACCAAATCATTTTCCATCAAACTCCTTCTGCACTTTAACCATGGCTGATTTTTCAAGAGACTCAAAATGAGTACTTATAGAATTTATGAGCTTCTTCAGTTCACCGGAAGAGGAACCTAATGGATCGTTAACATGAGTTGGCATAGTTTTCTCCAGAACTCCAGATGCAAGACTTAATAATTCACTATCCTCAATGTGAGACTTCATAATCTCCTCACTGGCCTTAGCTTGTGCAAATGATGCAACCTTCATTATCTCAATTGGGGACAAGGTGGATAGATTGATCGGGCCTTCAACCAATTCAGGATCAAATTCTTCTTGTTGTTCCACCAGAAATTTCTTCATTGCCTCGGTAGTGTCTCTTGCTTCCACTGGAATTTCCTTAACTTGAACCTTTTCTTCTTCAACTTTTGGTTCTTCAGAAACTGTTTCTTGATTTCCTTTAGGAGCTTCAACTTCTTCATTTGGCATCTCCTTTCCTTCAGCTAATACAACCTTAGGAACTTCAGTCTCTATAGGAACTTTTGTATGGCCCACATTAGGAGGAATATGATTATCCTTGGTATCTACATTCACCTCCTCATTTATCAGATCAGATACAATATCTTCAACATTGATATTATTCTTTCATAGAAATGCTTCCAAGGTTTTCTTGGTTTCATCAACAACAAAACTAGTTTCACCGATCATAAGTTTGTTCACCCTTGTTTTGGTTTTGAATTCCTTCTTGGCTTTGTTCAGGAGTGAATTCATCTCCTCAATAGACATTTCTGGACATAAGTCTGCAAGAATTCCCCTAATTCTCATATGATCTTCTTTTGTCCTAGAATTTACTCTTCTTCTCTCCAAAACATCATACAGACTCTTAGGTAAACCAAACATAATTTCAACAAGAATTTTATTGAAAATATTCAAATGTTTTATTTTTGCCTCTTCAAGAATTATTTGACCTGATTCATCAAAAGTTTCATACCACTTGCAGAGGAGCATGAGGTTTCCATCCTTGACAACAACATTCTCAATTTCTTCAACTGTCATACCTAGTTTGACAATTTTTTCCTTCTTCTTTGCCTCTTCTTCCTCACCGAAAGATTTCCTCTTGGTTACCTTTGTAGCCTGAGTGTCGGTAGCCTTTATTTCTTTCACACCTTCATCTGACTCAATCTCCTCATCTTCTAAGACAGATTCATAGGTTCTTGTTCTCTTGTTTTTCTTCCTCTTACCGGAAGCCTTATATGGCTTGGTTGCAGGAGCGGATAGGGATGGAGAACTCATTGTTGATCTAGTACAGGAAAAGGATGTTGCCAGACTAGCAGATTCAGTTCTTGCTGGCTCTTTTCCTGCTTCAACTTCATATCTCATCCGTCTAGATTCTTTCAATGCTTTTATAGATATACCCAATCTTTCTGCAATGACTTCCACTTCTTTTCTTACTCTTCTGATAAGCTTAGGCTTCTTCAACTATTCATACACCTGCATATCATTTTCAGCATAGGTTCCAAACCTTTCTTCTGTTAGATCCAGAGGCATGCTCAAAAAATGTTCTACATACATCTTCAATATGTTCTCCTCAACTTCACATCCCATTGGCATAATCCATATCATTCTAGGATTAGCGGCTTCCTTATGGCATTGATCAATATCTACCATGAAACAGATAGTATCTCTGTACTTCTCTACAATTGAAGTAGGAATTATTTCTCTTGCATGCATCATACTCTAAAAATTTTGAAGTACCCCCAGAGGGCAGTGTTTTTGGTCTGACTATCACCAATTCCATACAATATATCTCTTATTTGAACAGCTACAGGCTGATTACTTTTCCAATGAACTTTCCCAACACTTGAAACCTCACTCATGAAATAAAAGAATAAACACAACAGCAAATTACCATATTTAAAAGAGTTATTTTTTTATTTCTTAATCTTACCCAGATTCTCCATCAGTTGACTTCTAATAATCTCACACAAGTCATAATCTGCATTTTCTTTTACCATTTGATAGGCTGCATAAATGGTCATACCAGATACTAAATTATCTTGGCTGGAGTGGTAGACCTTGTAGCCAATGACCATCGATGCAAATTTCACATCCACTTTAGCAATATCTTCAATTGTCATTGCCCTTCTATCAAATTTTGCACCTGTTGCATCAATAACCTTTTGATTCTTTACAGATTTCAAGATTGGCAGTCCACCAAAGGAATTTAGACCTGTGATAGCGCTTATAGTCTCTTTCATAATCTTAAAAGGTATATTCAACCACATGAACTCGGCTCAAAATATATCACACCCATTTTCTTTCCTCAAATATGGGAAATTTCACAAACTGTGTGAACTTCTTCTCTTCTAGGGTTTTGTATTCCAGTTTAACAGTGAAGTCCTCTCCAATTATATGGTTGGAATACAAATTCAGCATTTGTGAGCTCCCTAACTCTTCAATATTAGCATGTATGTAAGCCCTAATGTCTTCAGTATGTAAGACATCATACGGTACAGACGAAAATGCACCTAGGGGCTTGGTCTCAACAGACTTAAAAGGATTCCACTTGCACTTCAAATGGGGTCTATCCTTGACTTCAACAACTAATGGAGTGGCCATTTTTACAAATTTACAAATTCACAGGTTTTTCCAATAAATACCTTTTCGTCGGATCGGAGTTTGATTGCTGAATCTTCTTCACACTTGAATCTCACTGCAATTCAACAAAGTTTTCCCCAGAGCTCTCCAAACTTCCAAAATGCAAAGTGCCAAATGAAGGATAAAAATGGCCTTTTATCATTTTCTCAACTAACCCTTTTTGTCGCAATAAATTCTTTTACCCTAATTCATCTGGTTACCCTATTTCCATGCACTGTGATAGATAGTTCTTCTGCGGATCTCCAATACTGTATAATACTTTCTCTAGTTGGTTGAACAACATCTGAAAGGAATCTATGCACTTACTAGACTTATCCATACTCCAATGACATTTATCACCAGGGGGTTAAGAGATTTTCTTGACAACTCCCCCTAGGCCAAAGGCCTAAAACTAATTCCTGGAGGAATTACCAAAAGCGGATTCTGGTGCTGACAGATTTCCATCAACAACGGGATCCTTCTTCACCCATTTCTTTTGCATTTTCCTCCTGATTACATCTGTAGTGACTTTACATTTTCCCTTAACATCCCATTGCATGTTTTGTTTTACCAAACCTCTTTTGTTCCAACAGAATCTAGCAGTGTGGCAAAATTTTTTGCAGTTGTAACACACAACATTTCTCTGTCCAGCCTACTGTTCCACTGATTTTTCCTTGATCTGCATTGGTTGGAAATATGTCCAAGTTTATTGCATGCATAGCATCTGACATCTCTATGAAAGTTTTTTATCATATTTTTGCATTCATTTGACTTATGACCAAACTTATTACAATTCAAGCACTAACCTGAGGATGATGGTCCACTTGGATTCATCTTGCTTCTACACTAAGAAGCCATATGACTAAATTTATTGCAAGTAGAATAGTAACTATCGAATCTTTGAGCATTTGGTTGTCTTAATGGATTCCTTCTAGCTTTATTCATCTAATTGCCTTGCCTGAATCTCCCTTGTCTAGATTTCCTTTGTCCAGATCTGAAACTTTCTCCTTCTTCATATCCAAGACCTCGCTTGTCACCATCAGTCCTCTAACCTTTAATTAGTTCATCAAGTTTTACTGAGCTTGCTTTGAATTTCTCCTTGTACTCATTTGCAACAGTAAGTTCATTTTTGAGATCATTCAGCTGTTTTTCAAGCACTTATTATTTTTAGATTGTTCCAATTCATTGTCCAATCGGCTGCATTCTTTAGATTTTTCTTTCAAGGATTGAGAAAGATTTTCTTCATTCTTCCTTCTATCTTCAATCTCCTTGGTCATTTTCATCATGATAGATTCCATCTCACACTTTAGGGAAACATTTTCTCTAGAAAAATTTTCACATTCTTTTGTTTTCTCTTTCAAGGTATGACTTAGTTGTTCATCTTCCATGCTTCTATTCTTCTGCTTAAGCTAATCACACAATTCCTTTCTTTTCTCCCTTGATTCATTAATTTTGTCTTTCAATGATTGAATGAATTTCTCTGCATTCTCAAGATTTTCCTGCAGTTCCCGATTCTCAGATTTTGACCGGTCAAGATCATCCAAGGCCACCAAAAGTTGTTGTTGAAGACTACTTGTATCCATTGAAAATGCTTTCCAATATCTCCTGAAGTTGTTAGACTCCTTTTGAGGAACTAGCTCTGATACTAATTGTTGTAAATAAGCAACATTGAGAGGGGGTGAATCAGTGTTCTACAAAAAATAACTTTATTATTATGATCTTTAACCCACTTAAAACATTCAACCAAGAGAAATATGCATGAATAGAAAGCTAACAACCACAACACCATAACACAAGGAATTTTTACGTGGAAATCCTGTTAGGGGAAAAACCATGGTGGATGGCCAATCCATAATATGATTTAAGTATACTCAAAAGAAATATTACAATGTGGGAATGCACTTACATTTAGGCACACTACCTAGAGCTCACTGCTCAAATAGAAAGGCACACTGCCTTACAAATATTTGGATTAGATCCAAGAGAATGAACTGAAAGAGTAACATCTACAAATGCTTGATTACAGTTCTGGTTAGACTCAGTAGTCCATCTTTTGTCTTTCTAACTGATTCTGCACTTCTACTCTGCTCTACTCTAACTCGCATCACAAAATATTTAATGCACAAGTGAAATTGTGCATAATCGCTCAATCACCCTTTTGATATTCACAACCCACATCGACACACCTTACACACACCAAAATGATATGATTGATCATTTATATATATCCGCGACTAAGAATTTAATCAAAACAAATCGACTTCAATAAAACTTAATATTTACAACTATCAACTCAAATCATGAATAATATTCAATGCACATCCACAACAATCATCCACAACTTAGCTTGGACCCAAATGAAGATGCTCAAACAAAAAAACATTTGAGTAAACACTCCTTGAATATTTGCGATACATTATATCATCTGGGTAGGCCACCAAACACTAATGAACAGAAAGATATCCAACTGGATCTCCATACTTGCACACAACTTGATACAAGGCACTGAGATTTATGGATAACACAAGACATACATTGATCAACCTCCCATGAGATCCACAACCCAAAATAACAACAAAAAATGTGCATGTGAATCAATGAACACAAAACTACCATATGCATTGTTCTTCCTTGACTGTCTTCAATTTGTCTGCCAATATGAGCAAATGATGTTGTGTGGATCCAATCACCGACTAGGGTTGCCAACAATGACAACACCATAAAACATTTGTAGTGTCCCTTGCCAACAAAAGGTTTATTCATTCTTATGAGCTATTTTGAAATATCATGTAATTCTTATGACCTTATCATGCATTTTTGTGGCTTTATAATTATGTATTTGCCTCTATTATTCAACCCATGTCGATCTGTGTTAGCTCTATTTGGGGTCATGCCACCATGATGAGATTGTTGTTTGATATACCCAACATGCACAATTAATGGGTTAGACACCCATGGAAGTTTCCCACCCGCATGCAATATCTTCCTTGTAATCATGGTCGTTTGACCTGACCATTGTGGTTGTGTTTCATATATCAAGAAAACTCTATCTTGTATAATCATTATTTCTTATCGTCTTGTATGGTGTTTGGCTTATATTATTTTAACAACTCTTTGTGAGCATCTAGCTTATGCTATATGAGTGACTTATATTATTTTGATAGTCCATCTATCAGTGAACAACATGCATCATTCATCTAGTATCATGTATGTCACACCCACCATTTCGATGTGGTAAATGTAGCAACTCAAACCCTACTAAATGCATGGGTCAAATGATGTTTTCATTGTTTCTTTTAATTTACAAAATTTTACCATAATCTGTAAGAGAAAGGAGATTAAGAACGATGTTATCATTTGATGGAAACCCTCAGTCAAACATTCCTAAGGTTCGATGCATGACAGTAATGTTGATGTTATTATGTGTTATCAATGCTTGGCCATCTTAGGCCGCAGTTATATGAATCATTTGAATCATCATACGAGTGCCTATATGCATGTATATATATACACACACACATGATCACTGTCAATTATTCCATTGTTTCAAATCAAAGTCAAAGAATGACTATACTCTATTTCTTTTATATATGTATTTATAGGGTGCTTTCATTGTACTATGGGTTGAACTATGGCACAATAGATATCGAGTAAAATGAAGGAACTTTAAGATAACTGATATCATGTTATCATTTTCATGATAACATTCTTATTGGCACCCTTAAGTGGAATATCATTATTGATGGAATAGAGCATCCATTTTTGCAGCGTTCCAATTTTCTTTTAAAATAAATATTAAGGTGGTGAATCTAAACCAAACAACAAATGGACATATTGGCTATAAATAGAATGAATATAGAACCTAAAATTATATTAGACTGAGGGGTACATATATTTTTTTTAATATGTTATTTCTCTGGAATTGATTACTCTAGATGTTGTAAATCAATGATGTTTCATTTTGAGTTGTTCTTTAGTCCTTATGAAAGACAAGAGACTATGGAATAAATGTTTCATTTGTATCTTAATTGAGACTAGTTGTTATTGAAAGATTAAATGGATCATTTGAATTAAGTTGATGTTTTCTTTTTTGAATGTGGAAACTTGTTATGTAAGGAAGATTTTCTTTTATTATTTAGAATGTATACACATATTCCAACTGTGTTCATTTCCAAGCATATATGTGTACATGCATAAATGTTTCATTTATACACATTCACATACATGTGGTATACCTTTTGATTCATCTTTATTTATTCATTGATTAAGATTGTTAAAATTTGTTTGTAAAGTAAAGAACTGTAGAAATGGAACAGTGTTGAATTGTAATATGAGTCTTAATAGAAAGATGTTTATGATGAATAGATGAATGGTTATACCAGATTTAGATGGAATATTTGTTGATAATATTGAAATGGAATGATACAATAATTCAATGGTAGACTATAGCACACTAGAATACGATGCTAATAGATGGTCTAAAAAGAAGGGATAGCCCTTTGATATGATGAGCTTTACTTTTGGGAATGGGTGCTAGAGAGTGTAGATTTTCTTTTCCAAATCTAACCAGAGTTGCATTTTATGTAGCATGAGCTTGACCAAGCTTTGCAATCATTTTATTTACAGAATAGACTATTAATATTTATCCTCTCTCTGTTGTAATTTTTTTATCTACCTAACATGGAACTTTCATATTCTTATAGTAGATAGAAATGCATGTAGTTAGGCACACATAGATTCCACCTTGCAAATTGTATCTCTTGCTAAGTGTTCCATGTAGGGTCAGGTATTCTTCGACTGACTGGAGAATTTTAGGGAAGAATTGCTTTGTGGTTGGGTGGAAAAACACCTCAACCATGTTCTCATCCACCAGTGGAGGCAAACTGTCAAAAATGAATCATATCATAATTCTATTTATGTACTTTTATCATTCATGTAATTGATGTAATTGATGTATTTGATGTATTGAATTTGAGGCATTTGAGTGCCAAGTCAAACTTGTAAATTGACTATTGACATTTGGAAATGAATATTATTTAGATTTATTTTATTTATTTATGGACATGAAATTGCTAAATGGAAATAGCTATGGGATTTATGTCATAAATTTTATATACATAATGTCAATTCTTAATTTATTGAGGAAAGTTTAGTTGGACATGTTACATTTGGTATCAGAGCTCAAGGTTCAACTCTAGGCCTATGAGCCCATGATGGTTGAACTAGGGAATAGTAGACCCTTAACTAGATTTGAGTTATCTAGAGAATAACCAAACTGAATTGGTTGCAGGAAATGGGAAGGTCCAAGTCAAGAAGAAAGAAGGGAAAAACTATTAGGCTTTCGAAGAAGTCATTCGTTGTTGAAGAAAATCCCAAACCTGAGAACCAACACGAGATTTTTGATTATGAAACTCTAGTACACACCTTCACACATCTCAAGTTGGAGAGAGGAAAAAATATTTAGGAGTCCAAACGAACTCCTAAGGCTAAGAAACCCTCTACATTTAGATGTTGGCCAATAGGATGTGGACCTAACACACCATTGTTGACTAAAGAGGAGAAGGAGTGCCTACACACACGTCCTGCCTCACCCAAGAGGGATGATGTACATTCAAATGAGGATCCAGAGGAATTTCCTCTTTGCGATAATGAGGGAACTACTTAGAGTGGAAAATATTTTGTAAATAAGGATCGTGTAAATCCAAAATTTAATATTAATAAAGTATTTTGTTGTTCAAGAGCATGAAACTTGAAGGCTTGCCTTGATGTGAATGAACGTGTATATCTCTTTTATATTACATGTGTGCATTGTATTATATAGATGCAATAGTTTAAATGTAAAACCTTGTGTTAAGATACACTAAACGTGACTGTGGCATAGGTCGAGTGTGAGTCATTATGGTGAACACCAGACAAGAAGCGAGAAGTAGTGGAGAAGACAATGGGCCAAGCAAGAGGCTAGAACAAATCCTGGAACTCTTGAACTTGCAAGAAACCTGAATGGACAATATGGAACAAGAGGTTTGAGGGGTGCAGGAAGATTACAATATTAGGAACAAGGTACTTGACCAAGGAGAAAGGGTCCAAGGGGATCTTAATTAGGGTTGAATTGAGGAAGAATTGGAGAAAGATCTTAAGAAGGTAGCACCACTAAAATTTGATGGCAAGGCCATTGAAGATGGGGCTGAGGCCTAGATCATAGAGATGGAAAAATAATTTGGGCTCCACAACCTGTTAGACCAAACCAAGGCTTCCTGGGTTGTATATCAATTGTTTAGAGAGGTAGCTACTTTTTGGGACAACGAGAAGGCAGAAGGGAGACTTCCACAAGAGGAGATCACTTGGTATTTTTTCCTCCAATCTTTCAAGAGATGCTTACCACAAATTTTCTTTGATAAGAAGATGATTGAATTTTAGAATCTAACCCAGGGTGGTTTGATAGTAGTTCAATATTGGGAGAAGTTTACCAACTTGCTCAAGTATGTGCCACCGTATCAATTTGATGAGCATTTCCAAATTTGAAAGTTTATATTGGGATTGAGACCCCACATTGGAGCTAAAGTGGATCTTCATAATCCTCTTACAATGGAAAAATATTTTGAGAAGCTCATTAAGCAAGAATAGAAGTTGCAGTGGTTGTCCAATCTTCACAAGGGTTCAAACTCCAAGCCTCGGTTCAGAAACAAAAATTTTGAGAAGGGTGATGGAAAGAAAGGAAATAAGTCCCATCAGATTAGAAATTTGAAAAGGGAAGGCGACCCTCTAGAAAAGGCAGAAGGAAACCAAGTCTAAAGGAATAAAAGGGATACCAAGAGCAATGACAACTTTAACAGTAACTAGAGGTACTCAAAAGAGGATAGGTCTAGAGGTTGAAAAGGACCACGTGATGGATGTTACACTTATGGGGGAGACCATTATGCATCTAATTACCCTCAGAAGTTGAAGTCATGGAAGGAAGGAAACTAGTAGTAGACCCTGCAACACAAGATCCATGTGATGGTGGACAATAAACAAGCAAAGTACTAGGCTTCTCTGGTAGAAATGACGGGTAAACTCTGTGGCCAAACCATTACTATTTTGATAGATACTAGAGCTACTAATTATTTCATAGATCCTAGAATGGTTTCTAAGTTGTCTATTCAGCCTAGATATCTGAAAAACTTATGGCCTTTTCAATATGGGAATCAAGTAGAGCAAGAAGTAGATTCATGTTTCTTTTACAATGAGTTAGAACTTTCCAACTTCTTGACCCAAGTTGACCTTTACGTGGCACAATTAGGGTCCTATGATGTAATCTTGGGAATCAACTGGTTAACAAAGCACAAAACCATTGTAAATTATGAGGATAAGATGGTGAGTTGTATGGATGACTATGGGTACTCGGTTGACATACATGGGATACAAAGACCCTTGGAGCTTAGGTATGGGTAAAAGCACTTTCAGCCAACTTATCAACACAACCGAATTTAAGTATTTCTAACTAAAAATCAATTTTGGTCAAACATATGATCTAGTAAGATTCATTCTAGCTAAGTTAGATACTTCCACAACTTTTTCAACTAAAATTGTTGGCTAAAAATATATGGAGCACCATTTTGAGTCCAATTTACCAAAAAATTAAAATTATTTGATTAACTTGAAGTTTCAATAACTCCTACTAATATAAATAACATTTTTAAAAAATATAAAAAAATACCCTTTTGTAGACCCATAAGTGCAATTTTTAAAAATATATTTATTTTAATAGTTTAACTATTATTTATATTTTATTTTTTTATTTTTACTAAAAGTAGTTTATCATGAGAAAATATTAGGTTGATTACCATGCCAAGGAAAAATACTACAACTTATTAAAAAAAAATAAAAAAAAATGATGCACTAGATAAAAGAATCTATTTCAAGATGGTATAATTTATTTCCATTTTAGATAAATATTTAATATGAAAGTTGACGTCTAATGGAAACAACTATTTTTTGATTCAAGCACATTTTACTATTTATTTAAAAATATATATTTATCAAAATTGGAAAAAAATATATCCATGCACTAAAGTTTCAAGTTATAAAGACAAAAAAAATTGAAAGAAAAAAAAAATTACTATAAAAAGTTTGGCATCTCATGCAACTTCATTTTTCAACATTTTATCTAAATTATAGTGTTAATTTATTAAAAGCTAGTTTAAAATATTTATTTATTTATTTTTTAAATACAAATATGAAATATACTAAAAAATACATATTTTACTTGTTTATATCATCTCAAAATTTAAAACATATATGCCACTTTTTAGTGATTCAAGTTTAAAAGTTGGATCAGTGTTGGTTGTTTCCTTTATAAAGTGTGACATAACTTTGTGCTTTTACCCACATACTTCAACTATGTAGCTCAACAGGGCTCAAAGGAAGGGTTATGTAATTTATGTTGTGGATGTTAGTGAACCCAACAATGAGAACCCATACCTATATGATTATCCAATCCTTAAGGAATTTCAGGATGTGTTTCCCGAAGATCTCACAAAGATGCCTCCAAAGCGAGAATTCAATTTCTCCATCAATCTAGTGCTAGGAGCCGAGCCTTAGTCTAAGGCCCCATACATGATGACCACCATAGAGCTTTATGAATTGAAAGCCTAGTTACAGTAGTTGTTACACAAGGGGCTTATTAGACCCAGTGTGTCATCGTGGGGATCATCAATTATCTTTGTGAGAAATAAGGATGGAACCTTGCATTTGTGTATTGACTATCATATGTTGAACAAGGTGACCATCAAGAATCAATATCCTCTTCTTAGGATCAATGAATTATTTGATCAAATGAAGGGAGCGATAGTATTCTCAAAAATAGATCTCAGATTTGGTTATCATTAGTTGAGAATAAAGGAAGAAGATATACCAAAGATGGCTTTTTGAACTCAATATGGACGTTATGAGTTCACCATTGTACCATTTGGATTGACCAACACACCTGCAACCTTCATGAATCTTATGAACAGTGTGTTCTGAGACTATTTGGATGATTTTTTCCTAATATTTATTGATGGAATTTTGGTTATTCCAAGTCTATTGAGGAACACGATCAACACTTGAGGATAGTTTTACAACATTTGAGGGAAAAGAAGCTTTTTGGAAAGCTATCCAAGTGCTCATTTTATTAGGACAAGGTGCACTACCTAGGCTACATTATTTCAACTGAGGGAGTCTCTATGGATCCTGAGAAGATAAAAGCAATTGTGGAGTGGCCGACACCTCAAAGTGTGATGGAGGTGCAAAGCTTTATGGGCCTTACCAGTTATTACAGAAAATTTGTGCAAGGGTTTTCTAAAATTGCAGCCCTGATAATGTCTCTCCAAAACAAAGGAAAGAGGTTTGAGTGGACTAAGAAGTGTGAACAAGCTTTCCAACTCCTAAAGGAGAATATCACAACAGCCCTAGTGCTAATTATTCTAGATCCCAATGGTCAATTATTAGTGAGCACAAATGTTTCAGGAGATGGAGTAGGAGCAGTGTTAATGCAAGAAGGGAAAGTAGTGGCATATGAGTTTAGGAAGTTGAAACAACATGAAGTAAATTACGTGCCACACAATCTGGAATTAGTAGTTATAGTGCACACCTTATAGATGTGGAGATATTATCTTTTGGGAAATCTTTTTAAGCTCAAAATAATCATTTGGGATTGAGATACATCTTCACTCAACCAATTCTCAATGCAAGGAAAAGGAAATGGCTATAATTCCTTAGCGAGTATGACTTTAGAATTGAGTATATAAAAAGGAAAGGAAAATTGAGTGGTAGATGCTCTTATTAGAAGAAGACATCTAATAGCCATGACCTCTACAAGATCTAATCTAAGGTAGCAAGTGATGCAACACTTGCAAGGTGAAGCATTATGAAAGAGTGAAAAAGGCTCTAGAAGAAAATCCATCAAACCATTGATTTGATGGGTATGAGTTTGAATTAGATGGTATCTTGAGATATGAGAGGAGGTTGTCTATTCTAGATTCTAGAGAACTTAGGAAGTTGGTCCTAGAAGAAGTCCAAAATGCACCATATTCTGGACACCCCGGAGTTACAAAGATGATCGCAAAATTGAAAACCTTGTATTACTGGCCAAAACTCAGGAAGGATGTAGTGGAATACGTAGCTAGATGCTTGGAGTTTCAGCAAGTCAAGGATGAGCATGTTCATCCAGCAGGGCTCCTTTACCCTCATGATATACCTAAGTGCAAATGGAAAGTGATCAACACAGACTTTGTACAGGAGTTTCCTCTAAGCAATAACATACATGATGTCATTATGGTAGTAGTCGATAAGTTGACTAAGGTGGCACATTTTATTCCAGGGAACCTTAAGTATGGATTGTTGACCTTGGCCAAGAAAATTTTCCAAGAGATATTTCATTTACATGGAGTGCCAGAAACCATTATATCTGAAAGAGATACACGGATGACATCAAGGTTCTATAAAACCTTGAATGCATCGTTGGGGACTAAGCTAAATTTTAGTTCAGCCTACCATCCTTAGACTGATAGGAAAACCAAGAGAGTGAATTCTATAGTAGAAGATCTCCTTCGGATGTACTGTATGGATCAACAATATAAATGGGAAACGTATCTACCACTGGTAGAATTTTCTTATAACAACTCCCATCATGCATCCTTAGGTATGGAACCTTTTGAGGCTCTATATGGGTGAAATTTTTGTACTCCCATCAATTGGGACATATTGGAAGGTAGGATCATAGTGGGTCCTTAAATGCTAAAAGGATATGGAAGAGAAGATGAGACTTATCAAGAGCAGACTGAAGTAGGCAGAATATAGAAAAAAGAGCTATATCGATAGGAATAGAATCTTTAGAAAATTTGTAGTTGGGGACAAGGTCTTTTTAAGATTCAAGCCACATAAGAGCTCAATTACCTTTGAGAAATCATCCAAGTTGGATCCGAGATACGTGGGCCCATTTTATGTGTTGGAAGTAATCAACCCAATTACATATAAACTTGCTCTACCACCTGCTCTAGCTCGACTCCATAATTTTTTTCATGTTTCTTTTCTTAAACCATACCACTCAGATGCATCTCATATACTTGATTGGAACTATTTATAGGTGGAGGATCCAGGAGTGGTGCTAGTGGAGCCCATTAGAATTCTAGATAGACACAATGTCAAGTTGTGAAATAGACATTTTTCAATAAAAGGTCCAATGGGATCAGTATTCTGAGGACAATTCAACATGAGAGGATGTGAAGGAAATAGAACACTCCTTTCCTCATTTTCTTTCTTAGAAAGACTATTGATGGTTTACTATATACTATTGCTTAAAATTTTTGATTAGTATGCTATGATATTTTGGCTTGAAAATAGTATGATTTGATGAACATATGTGAATTAATTTTGTTTGATCAGACATTGAAACAATGTCTCTTTCTAGTGGGGAAGGATTTCATATGTCAATTTCATTTCTTACATTTAATAATGTAGAGTATGGAATTTCTCATTTAATATTTATGCATTTGATAAATGCAAATCTATATTTGAAAATGAATATCTTGCAATTTTATGATTTAAGAGAATTATTCCACAAAGATTATCAGTTAAAGGTTACTGATAAGTGGGAAAGTGCAAGAATGTGTGTGTGTGGGAGTAGGTTGAAGGGAAAGAACTTGATTGAGGTAGGGATGCTTAGTTGGATGACAGGGCTAAGCAAGAATGGAACCTAGAATCTCACACACCACAGTAGACCATGACATCTACATTTGTCTATAATTGACAAATATCATTTTATATTGTGTGGAATCATAATTTGGTGAAATAAGCAATCTTGTGAAAGAAATAAATTTAGTGCATCCTTGTCTTACCCTATCTATCTCAAAGTTTGATATTAAATGATATTGGAAATGCATTCTATCATATAAAATTATCATAAGGAGAATGATTGAATTATTTGTTCCTTGTTTTTGCAAACTTGAAAATAGGCTTTTGAATTAGGAAATTGAAAAAAAAAAAAAAAAAACGCATGCTTTTGAAAACCTACATAGAAATAAAGATATGTATATATATATATATATAAATATACGTCTATATATATGTGGGTGAAACCATATATGTATATATATATATATATATATATAATATAATATAATACCATGGGTTTTAATAATGAATTTGTGCCTAAATTTGTAACTCCCATAATAAATGGGATAGTGGTCAACCCCTCTCATGTTAGGAAGTAATAGAAAATGCTCATTTATACAGGGAAGTGGGCGACCAAGTAAAAGGAATATGAAAAAAGAAAATTAAGACCACTATCTCCAAAGATAGAAGAGGAGATATTCTTGGTCAGAGGGGGCGAATTGAAGATACAATCTAGCAAAAAACAAGAGAAGATCAAGGAAAAAGATTGAAAAAGGAGGAAAACGAAGGATTGAGAAGCTATTGCTAATTCTATTAAAGGAAAAATCACCAAGAATCACACAACAAGAGCTAATTCAAACCTATCTCAGATGTTTCTCTTTTGATTCAAATGGTTATTCATTTTTATTTGTTATTTTTAAATATCGTGTAATTCTTGTGCCCTTATCATGCATTTTTGTGGCTTTGTAATCATGTATCTACATTTTTTAGTCGATCCATGTCAATCTATGCTAGCTTTGTTTGGGGCCAAGCCACCATGATGAGCTTGTTGTTTGATTACCTAGCAAGCTAGGTTAATGGGTTAGACACTTGTGACGGGTTCCCACCCGCATGCAATATTTTCCTTGTAATCATGGTCGCTCGACCTGACCATTGTGGTTGTGTTTCATATATCAAGAAAACTTTGTCTTGTATATTCATTATTGTTTATCATCTTGTATGGTTTTTGGCTTATATTATTTTAACAACTCTTTATGAGTGTCTAGCTTATGTTATCTGAGTGATTTATATTGTTTTGATACTTTGTCTATCGGTGAACAACATGCATCATTCATCGGGTATCATGTATGTCACACCCACCATTTTGGTGTGGTAAATGTGGCGACTCGAACCATGCTAAATGCATGGGCCAAATGATGTTTTCATTATTTATTTTAATTTATAAACTTAGGTCATACTCTGTAAGAGAAAGGAGATTAATAGCGATGCTATCATTCAATGGAAACCCTTACTAATGCTCAATTCATGATAGTAATGTTGATGTTATTCTGTGTTACGGTTGCTTGGCCATCTCAGGCCGTATTTATATGAATCATTTGAATCATCATAAAAGTTCCTATGCATGTATATATACATGATCATTGTCAATTATTCCAGTGTTTTAAATCAGAGTCAAAGAACAACTATACTTTTTTTCTTTTATATATGTATTTAAAGGATGTTTTCATTGTATTGTGGGTCGAACTATGGCACAATAGATATCAGGTAAAATGAAGGGACTTTAAGATAATCGATATCATGTTATCATTTTCATGATAACATTATTATCAACACCCTTATGTGGAATATCATTATTGATGGAATAGAGCATCCATTTTTACAATGTTCTAATTTTATTATAAAATAAATATTAAGGTGGTGAATCTAAACTAAAAAACAAATGGACATATTGGCTAAAAATAGAATGAATATAGAACCTTAAATTGTATCAGACTGAGGGGTACATATATTTTGTTTAATATGTCATTTCTATGGAATTGATTACTCAGGATGTTGTAAATCAACCATGTTTCATTTTGAGTTGTTCTTTAGTCCTTATGAAAGACAAGTGACTGTGGAATAAATGTTTCATTTGTATCTTAATTGAGATTAGTTGTTATTAAAAGATTAAAAGGAGCATCTGAATGAAGTTGATATTTTCTTTTCTGAATATGGAAACATGTTATGTAAGGAAGATTTTCTTTTATTATTCAGGATATATATGCATATTCCAACTATGTTTATTTTCAAGCATATATGTGTACATGCATAAATGTTTCATTTATGCACGTGCACATACATGTGTATACCTTTTGATTCATCTTGAATTACTCATTGATTAAGATTGTTAAACTTCATGTCCAAAGGAAAGAACTGTAGAAATGGAACAGTGTTGAATTGCAATACAAGTCTTAATACAAAGATAGATGTATGATGAATAGATGAATGGTTAAATAATAGATTTAGATGGAATATTTGTTGATAATATTGAAATGGAATGATAAAAGAATTCAATGGTAGACTGTAGCACACTAGAATATGATGTTAATAGATGGTCTAAAAGGGATGGATACCCCTTTGATATGATGGGATTTTCTTTCAAGAATGGGTGTCATAGAGTGTAGATTTGCTTTACCAAATCTAACTAGAGTTGCATTTTATGCAACATGAGCTTGGCCAAGCTTTTTAGTCATTTTATTTGCTGAACAAACTATTAATATTTATCCTCTCTTTGTTGTAATTTTTTGTTTACCTAACATGGAACTTGCATATTCTAATAGTAGATAGAAATGCATGTAGTTAAGCATGCACAAATTCCACCTTGCAAATTGTATCTATTGCTAAGTGTTTCATGCATGATCGGGTATTCTTTGATTGACTAAAGAATTCCAGGGAAGCATTGCTTCATGGTTGGGTGGAAAAGCACCTCAACCATGTTCCCATCCATTAGTGGAGGCAATCTATGAAAAAGGAATCATATCATAATTCTATTTATGTACTCGTATCATTGATGTAATGGATGTAATGGATTTATTTGATGTATTGACTTTGAGGCATTTGAGTGTCAAGTCAAACTTCTAAGAAATTGTGAATTTTTTATTTTGGTCAAAGACTAGCTCCATATCCTAGAAATCATTATTTTCCAATTTATATCTAAAACCTACACCTTTTTGTAATCTTAACATTAAGATCAAGGTTGAGACATATTTCCTATAACTTGAAATTGAATGGACCTAGAAATAAAATAAAGTGGAGAGTGTCCATAGAGGCCCAAATTTTGATGAGAATTCTAGGATAATGAACTACAAGAAAAAAAAAATGTCAAAACTCATCTTTTTGAATGTAAAATCAGAATAAGATTTTCGAAGGATTCTCTTACTTTAATAATAGATATAGCTTATTTATCAAACCTTGGAACCTAGGGTTCAATCTTGTGGAAGAGCTTCCTTCCAAGGTTCCTATTTTGGTTCGTCTTCTTAGAATTCCAATGGAATTTTGGAGGTCAAATATTTTACAATCTATTGCAGCCACTATTGGGAAACCTATGGGCCCTTATTTTCAAATCCTTGATAGATACACTATGAATTTCTCCCCTTTAGTTGTCATTTATGTAATGAATATGGTCATTTGTAGAGAAATTGCAAAAAATTGGCCCCTCGGTCTTCTACTCTTATTCCTGATATACCAACCTCTAATGTAAAAATGAAAGAAAAGGCTTGTATTCAATCTGAGATGCCTAATTTAAATGGATTTGTACCTATCAAATCTCATCCAAGGATGAAGATGGTTAATCGTCATAACAAAATAGTTGTGAAAGGGGATTTTGGTAACATATTTGATGTGTTAGAAACTTTTAAAAATTGGTCTCAATGGAGAAAGAATTTAGTAAAGTTGGCTAAGATTCTCTTCTTCTTGGCCCAGTTACTCATTCCTTTCTAAACCCTTCTTTTGATTTGCAAGCTCCTTCTAAATAAGGATAAATTCTAGATAATGCTCACTCAAGGAGTAAGGAAAAGCCTCAAGAGGCTTCTCAAATACATGCCAAACAAATTTATGATGCTCCCTTGATGGAAAATTAGATTGAGATAAATGGGGATGAGGTCATGTTGGATCCATTCATGATATTGAGTCCAAATATGATGGAAAAATTAAGGCCTCTCTTGTGCTCGGTCTCAAAACAAAATTATTAAGAAGGGGGGTTGGATAGGGTTGGATAAGGTGGTAAAAGTAGGAAGAAAGAAGGATCAAGAAAAAATGAAATTGATAGGGAAGTCCCTAGTTGAATTTTATAGTCTAAAGACATTAGACTCTCACTTTTATTCTCCTCTAAAATGAAGGTAATATCTAGGATTTTTAGGGGTTGAGTAGCATCCCTAGAAATTTTTTTACTCATGATATGATTAGAGATCACAAACTAAATATTGCTTTAGTAAATAGGAAAAAAAATCTTGTTATGATATGGTTAACATTACCTCAAATATTTAGAGAGGTGGTCATTGTATTTTTGTTGGATCTTAGTCTACTTCAAGTGGATTGGTGTTCTTTTGGGTTTCACATAGTATTACTCATTCTTAGTGGGTTGGTAGAATGAATTCAATTTATTTGGTGGCCTCTTGCTTTGTCTTTAGGAATTCCATCCTACTCACTAATTCTTATGCTCCTAATGATTTTATAGGTAAATTTTTGTTATGGTCTCTCATTATATTTGTTTGGTCTTTTGTTTGTAGTTTTCCTTGGATTTTAGCATGTGATTTTAATTCTATTACTTCCTCAAATAAGAAAACAAGGAGGTAAAAAATGAATTGCTCTATCTTGGCTCTAATGAGAGACAAATTCCCTTTCTTAATCTCATAGATGTTAAACCAAGGAAATTAAATTTTAATTGGACCATTAGAAAGTGTAGATCAAATTATATTTCAAAAAGGCTTGTCTTGGCTTCTAAATTTTGGTTTAGTGACAACTCGACTTCATCATATGAGATTTTTAGATGGAAGGAGTTAGACCATTGGCCCATCATCTTTCAGTCCACAATGTTATCAACGCCAAAAAATATACCTTTCAAATTTCATCTAATGTGGCTTCAATATTTTGATTTGTATAAGCTTTTTGAGGGTTGGTGGTTAGAAGAAAATCCTAGATTTGGTACAACTATGTTCTCCTTCAGCAAATGCCTTCAATTTTTCAAGTACAAGATCAAGAAAAGGAATAGGTTTACCTTTGAAAATATTTTTCAAACTAAAAATATTCTTCAAGAAAATTTGGAGGAAGTTACCTTTCAAATGGACATGGGGGTGAGAGAAAAAATTTTGAGAGAGGAATTTTTCTTCTCTAAGGAGGTGGTTGAATTAGATATTTGGGAGGAGATTTTTTGAAAAAAAAAGTGGATTGATTGGTTCCAAGAAAGAGATGGTGATACCTCTTTTTCATAACTTATTCAAAGAGAATAAAAGTGGTAATTTTATTTCCCTAACCTCCATACAAGTGGAAATCCTCTCTTCATTCCAATATATCTCTAGTGAAGCTATTGAGAATTTCTCCTATCTATTTAATAAGCATGGGCCTCAACATGTGGATAATGAGAGACTTATTCTAGAGTGTATTCCTCACTTGGTCTTAGATGATATGAATATGTCTCTTTAAGATCCTATTTCAATGGAGGAGCTTAAGTTTGTTTTTTTCAAATGTAGAAAGGTCAAGCTCCAAATATGGACAATTTTCCAATTGAACTCTTTTGTGAATTTTAGGAAATTGTAAGTTTTAACTTGTTTGAGGTGGTTCAGGAATCATAAATGAATAAGAATATGCTAAGGGATATTAAATCTATTATATTTGTGAATAACATGAGACACAATATCAAATAATGAATAAAACACCTTCAATGCAAGAGCTCTACAAATCAATTCTAACAAACTCCACTTTTCTTGTGATGATTCCAAAAAATGAGAATGCTTATTCTATAAACTCTTTTTTCCCTATTGTTCTTAGTAATTTCACTTACAAAATTATTACCATTTTTTTTGTAAAACACTTGAAGAATATTTTAAGTAGTCTCATATCCCCTGAGCAAGGTGGATTTGTGAAGGGTAATTATATTTTGGATGGTATTGTTGTGGTAGAAGAACGCAGTCACTCTATGTCTTCTTTGAAGGAGAAGGATATGTTCATCAAATTGGATATTTGAAAGGCTTGTGATAAGGTTAGTTGGCCTTTCCTCTAGAGAATTTTACATGAATTTAGTTTTTTGGTAGATTTGGTCAAGTGGATAATGAGTTGTGTGAAATCAACTTCTTGTATTAATCAATGGTATTCCTTCTCCCCTCTTTTCAGCCTCTAGGATCTTAGACAAGGAGAACATCTTTCTCCTGATCTATTCATCTTAATGGATAAAGGCTTAGACAAGTTGCTAATGAGGTCTCAATAAAGAGGATTTATTCAAGGTTGGTCTTGGGTATAGAACTTCATCTCCCAATATCATCTATAGTATATTGATGATACATCTTTGATGGGGTTGGGTAGAGTGGAGGAATCCATTAATTTTAGTAAGGATTTGGATATTTAATTAGTTGCTTTTGGCCAATTGATCAATGAAGATAAGTCTAAAATATTTTTCTTCAACATAGATATTCATATTCAATGCAGGATATAAAATATTTTTCATTTCTAGATTGGATCTATGCCACTAGAGTATCTAGGGGTTTCTATTTTAGCTAGGAGTTCAAGAAGAGAACATTGAGGAATATTTTAGATAGATTTAATTTGAGAGTTAATCATTGGAATGTTTGGTGGTTATCTTTTTTTGGTTAGTTAACTCTCTTAATATTGGTCCTGTAAGCTTTTCTTATTTACAAGTTCTTAATTTTGGCTACTCCTAAGAGTTTTCTCAAGGAATTGGATACTCTTTCTAATAATTTTATGGGCTAGGAATTTGGATAGACACAAATGGATTATTATGAATTGGGATATAATGTGTATTCATAAATAGGTTGGAGTTCTTGGTTTGTGATAGTTGGAACTTAATTTCCAATCTTCATTTGTCAAATTATATTAGAGGTGGTGTAATAATCTTAGTTAGCCTTGGGAAAAAATCCTATTATAAATATCTCAGAGGAGTTCTTGAGGAGGAAATTTCGTGAATGGATTTTGTTGGGAAAGGATCTATGATTTAGAACACTAGAAAAAATGGTGCCTCGATCATTAGGAATGGCCTTTTTTGGATAATAAACAAAGGTAATAATGCTTTATTTTGGGAAGATTCTTAGGATAGTCATCCTCCTATTCTCTTGTCTTTCCCTTAGCTTTAGCCTCTTTATGATATCTTTTTGGATGTTAGGTGGTCTAAGGTTGTTGACTTTAAATATCAAGTTTCCTTAGGGTTCTCCTCTATCCATAGGTGGTGGTAGTCATAAACCTATCTTGAAGGAGGGTCTTTGGTGGACTAAGATACTTTGGTTGAGAGACAATTTTTCTCTTTAGAGGAATCTAATATCTTAGAATGGGTTCATGAATTAAAAGGTGTGTACACATTTTCTCTTGGATAAAAAAATCTAGATGAGCAGAGAAGAGGGGAGGTTGAATTTTCTTGGTGGAGGAGGATTTACAACCAGTTTGGATGGATTGAGTGTAATTTATTTTTATGGCTTCTATGTTAGGATAAATTCTTCACCCAGTAAAATATTCAAAAAAAAATTCTAGGGACCTTCTATCTATTTTTTTTTCACAGGAGTGAGGAATGCATTTCTCATATTTTTCAATGCACTTTTTCTAAGGAAATATAGGATTTTTGGTGGAATATATAGAAAAGACTTGTTTTTCATGCTAATTTTGTGATTGAATTTTGGGATAGTTTGGCTTTCCCACCTGCCTCAATATATTTTCTTCTTACTACTTGGGACATTGGTCCTTTCATGTTCATATCAGCTGGAAAAGCAACCACGGTAAATTACCACTTATCCAAGCTAACCATACCTCAAACCAGGGCATACAAATCATAGATAAAACTTCATGTCATCAACATATAAATCCAAATTTAACATGACCATTTCTCTACTTAGTAAATTTCCTATGTTTTAACCTCAAGTGAATATAAAATGATGACAACTTTAAGCAATAAATTTTTTCTTTTCATAAATAAGAATAATATGCACATTTTAAATAAACATCATTCCAAAATTTTCCCTTGCATTACATCAAATTATTAAAAATTTCCAAATTATTGAGTTCATATTGCATAATTTCACGATAACATTTTCTCTTTTACAATCTTCCATAGAAATGGATACATAAATACTTACATAGCTTCCATGAGCTTACTGGCACTAGGTATATGAATGGTATAGGTTCCCTCCATCAAATCTTGGTCTCCAACTGATGAGGAGAAGCATCACTCAAGCACATTTCCACCAACCATGGACTTGTTGTGATCCCCTACACATCTACCACATATGGTAAGATGGCCCTCCCTTTGATAAAGATATTGGTATGGTAAACTCATAATAATAATGACCTTCCTTGAGCTTGGTGGTGTGTCCTAAATTTTTCTAGGTCTTGTCATACAATGGCTATAACCTACTCATATGACAATCCCTGCCTAAAACGTAAATTTGGATCACAATGAACTGAAAGTGTGAACTATGGCAACTTACATTACTTTGGCCAAAGTATTCATCACCCAAAATTATGGAGTGGAAATCACATGCTCACCCACCTTCCTAGCTCAATTTGTATTGACTATTCATAACCTATGCATAGGCTATCCCTTACACCATGGAGTAACCTTAACACTAGGAATAACCTTTTTCCCTCTTATGTTTACTATGATACTTCTACTTAATTAATTCAAAGTAATTCTATCTTTACCAATTAACCAATATGGATAAACACGTCACGTCATTAAATGACTCTATTTTGAAAGTATAATATCAACAATAAAAGTTCCCATACAAGAGTGTAATCATAACAATAAATGACTCCCATCAAATGTATAATTTCATCAATAAATGACCACAATCAAAAGTATAATCTTCAACAATAAATGACTTTAAGCAAAGATATTATCAATGATCAAATGATCAAATAAACAACCCTACCAAATAGGTTATTCTCAAACTAGGGTTTCAATCAAAGTAAAGTAATGTTCAAGTGAAAATAAACCAATCATAAAAATTCTCTTTCAAATACCTCATACATTCATATGTTTACTATATTTGTATAAAATCTGGGGGACATAATCAACTTGTGAGGAGTTAGTGCTTTTACACCCATAGTTCCTCTCACAATACGGTTTTGGGTTACCAAAATGTGAGTCCTCTTTTAGAGTTTCATGATTAGGAAAGACTCTTAATCAAAATAATATAATATAATAACCATAAAATACAACTCTCAACCCTATCATTGAATATTAGCATAACCTATAAGTTTATACCCTAACCCGATAATCAAGATTCTCTTCCTAGTTTCTAGGAGAAATGAGTAATCAATCAAGTAAGATTATCAATCAATGTTTTTTAACATTGCAACCTAACTATGATGACATTTCTATCATGCCACATTTCTTGTTGTATTACTAGAGCCTCATCATCCATCAAGGTTTACTTATCCTTATAAGCTAACAACTTAAACACTCATAATCTATTATATAGAGTATATGCATATATCCTATAACAAGGTTTGTTAACAACTAGACTTCTTAAGAATCTTTCACTTTCATGTTAAGAAGAAAATAACCATTCCATAATAAATTAACAATTAAATGTAATTTTCAAACAAGGCAACCAAAGACATATAATCTTTCCAAATCATAAATTGCATAATAGAGTAGAAATCAGCATGCCTGCCTGTGTAAAGCTACAATCAATCAAATGGATTCCTAGCTCAACCTTCCCATATCCAGTAAGAAATTATCAACTATCTCTCTTAAACTCACCAAATAATCACTCCCAAAACCTCTCACAAACTCTCAAGAACCTCTCTCCAACTCTCAAAACTCAGAAAATTAGAATAACATCAACTCATAAAACAAGCATCGTGCTTAATGCATCCCCTTTGAGGGAGAAAGCACCTCTATTTATACACAAATGTGAGAAACTACGAGCTAGAAAAAAGCTATCAAATATGACACCTCTCAATCCAAAAATTTTAACTTGGCAAGAAGAAGAAAAGGTGGTAGCTAAATACATTGCACAGTAAACACATGCACAACCAAATTTCATCATAAACAATGAGTCACTTATTCAAAAGGACAGCAAGAATAACATTCAAAAAAGCAAGGTTAATGTCTTCTACAGGTCGACACATTTTGGCTAGCTTCTCATTTGAGCAATTCTCATATTCAATTTGCTTCACATGTTTGAACTTGAATTATAGATTAGACTTCTAATTGGTACACACTATACATAGCTTGGTGCCACCTATTAAGACTAAATCAATTCATGGCTCATTTTACACTTTAAGCACTACCATATGAAATCCTATGCATGGATCTTTAAACCCATTAATATGCACTTTATATGTGATGTTATATGTGCATCATTTAGGCCTTTGAATTATTCCTCTTTCTTAGTCATTTCACTTTCTTTGCTTAATAACTAGCATACTTTGTACATGGCATTTATCTCATTTCCATGCGAGTTCAAACTTATCTTTACGCATGGCTTATACTAGTTTTATTGTTGTCTTTTAATAAATCAAAACCCCTCTATGGGTTGTGCCATATATGTGCTATCAGATACTTTGCATATATATCCAAATGTGTTCACTACTTTATATATATATATATATATATATATATATATATATATATATATATATATATATATATATATATGTTTATCATTATAATATATATTATTATACATAAATAGACACACAAATCACTTTTGATATTATACATATATATATGAATATATTAAGCGATGATTATATATACATATATTAATATTTAATATGTGCTTGTATACATACAAACATACATACATATATACATATATACATACATATATTTATATATATATATATATATATATATATATATATATTAATTATTTACATATCTTGATATCTTAATATCAACACACAAATATGCTTACATATTCATTGATTCGAGGTATATACATGAAGTATATATACATATATACATACATATATATCCTTTATATCCATCAATCTTTTCTTGCATATAATTTATCTGTGCATGGGTGTGCGTAAGTGTTCCCACTTACGTATATGCACACACATATAAGATTATATGCATAAGTTATCATTATATCTACATATATACATCCCACATATATACATTCATCAATTAATACACAAACGCACGAAGAAAAATTCAAAACTAATATAGAAATCAAGACGTGATTTAAAGCAACAATCATAGAATCAAACCCAAAACCAATCAAAGATGACCCTACGATCTTTCCATTATATCCAAGATTTAAACTAAGGGTTTACTCACCAAATCCTAAATGTCTTGACCCATCTTAACCAACTAGGGTGTGAGTGTGTGAAAGCTCATTTTAGATCTTACTAAGAGTTACTAGACCAAACTCCTCTCTTGAGTGATACGTCCCCTCTCTTCTAGAGGTTTGACCTATTCTTGCATCCAACTTAGTGCAACACCAAGGTAGTTAGACATTCACATTAAATCTATTTGCATCAAAAAATCATTAAAATATTCATATTGCAATTCATATTCTTTCATCGCATTTCATCAATATAAACATATTCATTCCTTTAAAATCAATATCATCTTAATGCATATTTCAATATTTTTTCACCTAGTAAACGTATTAAAGTCACATTTTGTATTTATCAACATTTTCACTCATGATGGTAAAAGTAACTTAGTAACAATGAAACAGGGTGTAACACCAAAATTTGCAATCAAGTCTTTGTATATCCATCCTCCTAACGTAATGCAACATACCAATAAACAAATTATTACAAAAAAGGCCAACCAACAAAGTCTACATTAATACTAAAAAATCTCATGGATATAGATAGTCCACATCCAAGTCATCCCACTACAAGAAAGTGGTACCTAATCCATAACCTGTATAACTCATAGATCCAAAACAAATTAAACATGCAAACTCATCATCACATATGTAACCAACTAACCAAGATATCAAAGAGGATAACTAGAAATATGTCCATAAAATCACATTGCATGAGTAATATCAAATCTAAAAATAGATCACTAAGGCATACCAAGTATATCTATAGTACTTCACATAGAGGATGTGGCTAACTCCTCTATTACATAGTGTTAAGGAAACATACAATGATATGTAAATCTAGAAAATAAACATGTTGCAATACCTCTCACCATATCTATCCCAAGTTCTTCACACTCAACCATGTAAAACCAAATATCCTAGAAGAATACCATGACCAAAGAGAGAACTTGAAAATCAAACCTTATCCTTGTTCCACACTAATATGTACCAAGTTTTGTAAACTAATATCTCATTTACCATTCCCATACCTAAAGGATATCAACATCTTAATATTCAAATCAAATGGAAACTTGATATCAATAGATGTAAATACCACATATTGAAGGTAGATCAAACCAACCAATCATTCCCAAAACAAAGGTAATATTCCCAAAGCTAAATACCATTTATGTGCCTCTCCAAATAAGTTCTCAAAACTATATCCATAGCTCAAGACCAAAACTAGGAGAATAATGGATATCCATAAACCATGTATCTTCTTCTCAATAATTCTTCAGAATGTTTATATTCAAGACTAACTTGTATTAGAAGACAAGATAAAAAGTAAATAATACAATTGATATTTAGGTGGGCAATACCTCTAAGATGAAATAACAATTTTCTCTCCAGGTCCATAATTGATTCACATCCATATCCAGGTGTAGGTTCCTCAAATTTTCTATTGAAATCCTCATCAAAGAGTAACCATCTCAACATATGATCCCATAAATAAGATATTTATTACCCTCATTCAATTCTTTCTAGTCTACATGAGAATCCACTAGTCAATCCATGCCAACTTCAAGTACAACCTTGCAAAATCATGAAACTCCAAGCAAATGATTAATACTCAAAACCAAAGAGAACCAAACAAGACCATTTTCAAAATTCCAATTATAGAATCAAGAACATATCATGACATCAATATCTAACATCCCCTCCAAGGATATCACATGAAAATAATCTTCCATCATCAAATGATGAATCAACATCACTACAAAAAGCTCCCATTGAACTATGTAACCAATCTCTCCAAGCATCGTGATAACTACTCCTAATTGAAGACCCTCCATGGCCCCAACACAATCAAAGAACTCAACACCATGAGCTCCCAAAAGAATTCAAACCATTATTTCCAACCAAGAAGATACAATCTCCACACATCTTTTTCAATAGAACCAAAAATTTCATTAAATTTTCACAAATCTAAGAGCTCCTTATGACACCAACAACTATTGTAAAAGACCATCGATCTTCTAATCAAAGATTCTCCATGTCTCACCATAAATTTTAACAAGAACAAATCAGAACCAAAATCTTGAAACAAAGAAGATATAACACATCATGTAACTACATTAAGCTCCCACTGAAGGTAATACCGAGTTATGCATGTCATCATAATGAATATCATTGCCAACACTCTATTAAAAGTGAACAAATATTATCATGCACCATAAACTACTGTTAAATATTCAAATGAACAACTATATCACATGTACTCTCAATAACCATCTCTCACTTCAATAATAATACCAATGTAATAGTGGTGCCCTAAAATATGGCTTACCAAATAGAATCCACATTAGACAATTTTACAAGATCTACACATATGCAACATCTTAAAGGAGAAATACACAATTAGTGCTCCAAGCTCAAATAACTAAAAAATAGATTCAATCCCACATTTGTATTATACAAAACATAGAGAATCAAGTATAACATGTATATTTCCAAGACACAAATACCATTTGATCAACACCATATCTGATTTTCCAAAAAAACCCACATAGGAGTTACCATAGATCAAAGAGGACCCTTCAAACAACCATGCAAATTTGTAACTATCTTCATCTAGAACATCTTAATATAGTCTTATCATATATCTACATAACACATACTTAGTTAACATGTAAAACCAACACAACCATCTCTATAAATTTGAAATGCATTTAAACATCCTGATTTGCACACCAATCGTGTCATTTGAATAATGGAATAAGCACAAATCTAAAAACCCATGGCTGAAATCAAGAGTAAACTACAACCCAATATGAAAGCCAAGTTGTCTAGGAGCTTATAACATATTAAACATATCAACTCAGCAACTCACAAATATTTAGTGGCTTATCTTCTAGTGCTTTCATGTAACCAAGGGTTAAACCATGAAGCCAACATAACAACTCCATTTGTAGTCCAAATATTGGGTTTTTCTCCATGTGGCTAGGATGCCTCTACCCATCCGATATGAACACCTTCTCACTACACATGACCACAAGGTAAAGAAAAAGACCACCAAACAAGAGTATACACACAAATTGTCAAACAAGAGCTCCAAGTTACAAAAACATAATCAACTCCATAAAGATCCATAATCATGAGCTTCCAATTCCCAACATAGATCGCATTGACAATAGTCATGGCTTCCAATCTTACAAATATGTAAAACAAAGTTAACTCACATAAAATTTATTACATACCCACAAGCCTTTCAACAACCTTCAATTCCTTCTAATAAATTTGCATAAGATTTTCAAGATAAGAAATCAACAAGAAGGAATACCCAGGACCAAATTCGCCTTAAGCTCTCATACCAAATGATGAGAAATAAACAAGTTCTAGTAACAAGTGTTGGGAAATTAAATCTCTATCCAAATATGACTTCAATGGATGAGATACAAGTCTTGAACTACAACAACATGAAAATTTGAAACTCATACACAAATCTGAAAATTAAGTTTCCTTAATATGGAATTACCATGATTAGATCCATCTTCTTTATGATGCTAAAAATCAGCCAACATATCATGCTTATCAACGCTATCTTATGTGAGCTTATAACAAAAATAAATAAATAATAACATCACCATAATATAACAAAAATGAGGCACAAATCAACAACACAAGGGCATCACATAACATAGGATTTACATGGAGAAACCCTTTGTGGGAAAAAAATCCACCAAGAAGAGATGCCAAGTATGCAAATATCTTAAAATAAATGAGATTACAATACAATTACTTTCATTCTTCTCTTTTTCTCCAACATGATAGCACCTATGCACCTGTGAAAAAAATTCCTTATACCTCAAAATGTCCTTGTTCCTACAAAGAACATATATGTTTAACTATTGTTCATATTTTCTACATCCAAGAGGTTGAATTTATAGATGTGTGAAGAGGTCTTAAGCCCCAAATAAGGCTCCCAAAGATGAATTTTCATTTCAAACATCCCCAACCCTTGGATTACCTCTTCATAATGTGAAAGGACATCAATTTTAGCTTCAATACTTTCCCTCCAACATGGGCACCCAAACTTGGGAGATATAAACATTACATTAAATGTAATAAATGTTGGAATACCAAGAGACACATGTTTCCTCATTCCAAGTTTCCACTTGGAGAATCCCAACAATCACTCATTGTCCTTTTCCTTATCATTTATTATCCCATTTTAGGCATCCACATGTGTAGAAAACAATATTGAATATTTATGTGCACAACTCACCTTTATCATTGCTAGTGGAACCCATCACCCCTTACGAATATATTACAAACAATAGTGAGAATTAATAGTACAAAAATATTTTTCCAATAACCCTAAGTGCCTAGAGACACTTTCTAAGGATGTTGGAACCATGAAATAAGATATACAAGGTGGATAGCACCTTAATCCTAACAACATGAACACCTCAATCCAAGAATCGGTAAGGAAGAGTAGACCATAAAGTACAACTTTCCTTTAGAAAAAATCTTGAAATTATTATCAAATACTCCCTATCTTAGAATCACCCTTGACTATCCTATAACTTCCCCTTTTACCAATATAATCATCCTTGTTCAAAAAATAATATACTAAATAGTGTATAGGGCCTCAAAAATGTAGTAGTGATTTTGGAGACATGAAACTCAACATCAAATTTTTCAAAAGGATTCATAGCTAGCATAAAAACAAAAAGATATCTAGGACTATGCTTCAATACCAATAAAAATGAACAATAAATATAAGGCTACAATATGTGGATGACTCAGACAATGATACATCTAAAGGCCTAACACAAAACACACCTCGACTTACTCAAATTTTATGATAAAAAATAATGGTTTAAAATTATGGATTCCAATATGTTTAAGAATCACAAGCAAGGTTTTGAAACACCTACAAGAATATCAAAATTATTTAATCTTAAATTGAATGATTAAGAACTACTAGCAAACTATACATTTCATGTATAAAGAAGATATTATCATTTTGAGATTACACCCTACAAACTGTTTTAGAACCTATCTAAGATGCAATAATGGATTTGTCTCTTGGTTGTGGAACCTGCTTCTTGAAACAACTCTTGAGAAAGGGTTGGTTCCCAATAATAATCAAATCTATAGTGATAAAGTACTTACCTAATACTAATCTACTACTAATTAGGATGAAAAGGGAAGGATAGTAAAACAAAAGGAGGTGATCCACCAATAGCCTATAAGTCACTCATCTTTCTCCATCAAGCACAAAACAATATTAGGAATAGATAATCGCTACCACAAATCTAATTCAAGATGTTGTTAGAAGGTCCAAGGAAGGGATATGCAACTGTAAAAGGGAAGGCATGTCTACAATATACCTAAAATAAGTCAAAATAGAACAATATTCACAATAATGCAACTGAAAACTACTAACAAATACAATTTCCAGCAAAAAAGAAAGACAAAAGTCTATACTTGATTGAAAAAGCTAAGAACATACATTTTCCACTTCAAAGAACAACCAAATCTATTAAGAAGAAATCCATATTATTTTTTATATCTTTGCTTTTTTTTCCCTACATATACTAAAGATAGAAGAACATCTCCAAAACCACATGAGAAAAGAAAGGAAAAGAAAGGAAGCATTCATGTTTTGGAGGAACAACATTCAATGCCCTTTGACACCTACCTTTCTTCAAATGCAAATGAAATTATTCGTAGAGGAACAGGGTTGGTTGAACTTGTCTTTATTGTCAAAATTTTGAAGGAGTATAACCTATTCCTATGCTCTAGATTCTCTCCAAATAGGTTCATGAATGGATTTCTTGTCCTAGTTCAGCCACTGGACATGCTCAACCATACCCAGCAAAATAATCATTATCATAGATTGCATTTTCTGCATCATCGTTCCCCTATTGTTCCATTGTGTAGTGGTTGCAAAGACTTCTTTGTCAGGCCAAAACTTTATAAACATTCCTTGTAAAGATGTGGGTTCTTTAATAATCTCATTGGAAAGTAGTCTAGTCACAAGATTTCCATGCATAAAGGTATTATGATATTCCATCCAATCCTGCCAAAGTGTAACCTCAAAGCATTCACATCAGAAACACCAACAACATGAAACACTATAATCACTGCTCTCACCAACAAACTTCCCACCAACACGTAACACTAGCTTCACATGAATCTAAGGAAAAGAAATCAGCAAGTTTTCTAGGAACCTTTTTCTCCTTACTAGTTATTTTTCATTTTTGGGTGCAATAGCTTCCTTGAAAGCATTAAGAATCGAATTAAGAACTTCAAGATTGCATTCTAGGAACCCTGTGAAGTACTCCTGAACAACTTTATCCACAACCTTTCTGACCTCTAGGTTACCTAACCATGTATTTTTTTTCCTTCAAATTATGGATTGGAAACTTCAACTAAAATGATAGCATTCAAACCTTCCCTCACATGGTCACTACCGAGACTCTCAAAGAAAGAACAAGAAACACAAAAGCTAAAAAGAAATAGGTTGTAAGGCATAAAATGACAACAAAACCATTTATCAATTTAAAGAGGATAGAAACATATAACATGACCAATGATTTAATATTCATTATAACATCAATTTCTTTAGTTTATTAAATTAGGTTATTCATTACCATTATAAATCCAATGGACTATAGTGTCTAAATGCTATATTTTCTATAAACATATCCGAAAGGAAAGATAGATTATAAGCATTCTTATCATTACAATAATATCAACTAACATTGAATCACATGAATCTAGTTCGCAACAAGATTTATAATTGCCTTCTGACAAGAGTGTATATGAATTCTAAAGAAATAAAAAATGATTACTTAAAAGTAACGATATTTCTATTTCTATTTCAATTCCAAATACAATCTTAAAATTGAAAGAGATTATTCACGTCATAAACATGGATGGAGTACACTCTGATACAATGATGATCCAAATTTATAATTGTAACACAAGTCAAGATTACAAATTTCTCAAATATTATAAGATACAATAATACAATACCATGGAAAACTATAGAATCCTTGTGTGAAGTCCATGACACTTCACAATGATTCTAAATTTCAATACCATTGGTTATTAACACCACCCAACCACGTGGGATCTTTAAGTCCACCCCTCTAAATTAGAGATTGCATTCATGGCTATTATAGACAAATATGACACACAAGATTAACTTCAAACATGAATAAGAAACATGGTTTCTCAACACATAATTAGAGATGGTCAATCTAGTAAAACACAAGGAAGAAGAGAAGGAATATGAAGGAGAGGAGTGGCATCATAATTAGAATTATAAATCATAAGGAATTCCTACAAGAATCACCCACCTCAAGGAATTCTTTTCATTGGGAATCAATCAACAACAACACATCGTTTACTTTTGATGAAATATTCATTTTAATTCTTGTTTGAAAATCATCATCAACCACAAAATGGGTTGGTATCAAGGTTATGTTTGATTAGTTTTAAATCTATTTTTTTATTGATTTTATTACACATTACACATCAACCAAAAATAGGAAACTCCCAATGTTTATGAGTTTATTTCTTATGTTCATTTTTGTTAGAATATGTAAATTGGATGAAAATTGAGAAACTATTGAAGAAAATAAAAAGTATTAAACTACAAATACAAATAATAAAATATCAAAATAGCACTATAGAGTTAGAATCTAGAAAAACTAATGGAAATTCTCCAAAAGGAATAGTTTCATTAATAGAGCTCAAAAATCATGAAGCTTTATGAATGAAATATAAGCTAGTTGAATAAGTATATGTATACACTATGTGAAAGGGAGGAAGTGGAAAATATAACCACTAGGGGGAGTACACTGAATTAATCTAAAATGTAAAAGTGTAGATCTCATGGAAGATGTTGACCAATCACTTCACTCGAATTAATACCCACTTCATTAACCTAATAAAACTTAAATACAAGGTAGGAAAAACATACTTTAAAAAAAAAAAACTTACACAATTCCCACCCTTAAGTGTACCTTAGGTGGGTGACAATATGGGTTGCAATAAATGAATCTCCATAAGATACCCATGTACATAGAATTCCCCATAAAGAGAATATCCATGTCAAGAAAATATAGAATAGTTGCTAAATAGAGAGAAAATAATCTATAGAATATAGAGAGAAAGGAAGGACTAAGAAGCCCCCAAAAAGATGAAGCCTCTTACACCCCAAAATAGTTTTGTACATGAAGATAATTTCTTTATGTGAAAGGTTTATGGAAATATTGACAACCTACTTTGAAACTAGGAAGTAGTAGAGATCAATGACATGTCCATGGGAAACATCTTGAACTTAGTGCATGTGAACCTCTATGTGATTGGTTTGCTAATCATGGACTGAGTTATGTAAAATTTGAATTGCACTCAAGCTATCAAAAAACATGAGTAATGACCATCTTACATGGATATCGATCCCAATGATAGTATGCTGGAGAAAAATAGCCTCAATGGTGGCATTCATAGCCTCCTATACTCAACCTTAGTAGAAGATAGAGAAATTGCATACTAATTATTTCTGAATGAATAGATAGAGCATAAACAAAGAGAGTTGTAACCTAAAATGGACTTGCAATCTTGTGAATTACCTTCACAATCTAAATCTATGTATCCCTCCAAATTGATATCAATTCCCAATGAACAGTCAATGTCAAAATTGTGACTACTCTTAAATATTTTGGAGAATACTCTTCACTATCTTCTAGTGTAGATCATAGGGATCCTCCAAAACTAAGAGACAATGACCATAGCATATGAAATATTAGGCCTTGCCTAAGTATAATAAATAAGGATCTCAATAATTTATTGATACAAAGTATCATCATTCAAATTTAAAGAACACTAAGCTGCATGTTTTTCTCTAGAAAGCAAGGGAGTTGAAGTAGGCTTGAAATTAGCCACGTAAAACGTCATGAGAAAATATAGAGAATTCTTTTACTATATAATGGTAATCCCAAAAGCATATTAGTATATTTTAATCATAGGAAAAAAATTGTAATAATAACAATATATTCATCAAAAATATATCATTAAGGGCATTATCACTATGGAAATGGATAACTAACTCTTCAAGATTAATAGGCCATCAACATAGAGGTAAAACATCCTACTATAGAAAATAGACTTTTAGATCCAAATATTAATGAGAGAACCCAAGTGTGAGAAGGAAGAAATACATCTTGGTATACCAAGCCTAAGGGGAATGTTTCGAGCCATAAATAGATTTCTTAAGTCTACAAAATAAAGAAGAATCTTGAAGAAACCATTTGGCTACTCCATGTATATCTCCTCTTCAAGGTCTCCTTGAAGAAATGCACTTTTCGTGTGCATCTATTTAACATCCCACTAATGTGTTACAATGGTGGAAAGTGTGAGTCTACTAGAATTCATCTTTACAATAAGTGCAAAGGCCTTAGAGTAATAAGTACTCATAACAGAACAAAACCCTTTGCAACTAACCCTACCTTAAATTGATCCACTAACCCATCTATTACCATTTTTTCCTAATATATCCACTTTAGTTGAATAAACTTATTTCTCTTAGGAAGGGGGAAACAATCCCAAGTATGGCTTGTAATCAAGGAATTATACACCTACTACACAACAAAATCCCATTTAGAAATGCTTGATGCCTCCTAAAAATACTATGGATAAGAAGTAGTAACTATGAAAAGATGTGGATATGCAGGAGGAGGTCATCAAGGAGAATATGGCATTAATGAACGTTTTGAATAAATTTTTGTTGCTAACGCGGTCCTTTTTGTTGGATCAGCTAGGTTGCTGATGTTTTTGATCTTGTTTTGCTGACGGGTTCTTGATGTTTTATCTTTTGTCAGCATTTTGTCTTTTTGGGCTGCTGGTTTTATTTGCTTAATTTTTTTGGCAACTTTATGTCCTTATTAAGGGTTTTGGGGCACCTTCAAAACCTTATTTTCCTTATCAAAAACTATGAAAATCTATGGATATCTCTAAAATAATTAGTGGTTCATGCCCAAACTTTAGTTGGAAATAACATAATTAAGTAAAAAATTAACCCATTTTTTTTAAAGTTCAAATAGTAGCATTAAAAAATTATAAGAATATTTATAATTTTCACTAACCATAAGAAAATAATTAAAGGTCATACAAAAGATAATATATTATATATGAAAACAAAAAATATTATCATTTCACTTAATTTATAATATTGCATACTATTCTAATATTTTTATAATCTAATTAAAAAATATTTATAACCCAATTAAATTTGAGCATTTAAGCATACATTTAATGTTTTTGATCTTGTTTTGCTGACGGGTTCTTGATGTTTTATCTTTTGTCAGCATTTTGTCTTTTTGGGCTGTTGGTTTTATTTGCTTAGTTTTTTTGGCAACTTTATGTCCTTATTAAGGGTTTTGGGGCACCTTAAAAACCTTATTTTCCTTATCAAAAACCTTATTTATAATCTAATTAAATGTTTTTGATCTTGTTTTGTTGACGGGTTCTTGATGTTTTATCTTTTGTCAGCATTTTGTCTTTTGGGGCTGCTGGTTTTATTTGCTTAGTTTTTTTGGCAACTTTATGTCCTTATTAAGGGTTTTGGGGCACCTTCAAAACCTTATTTTCCTTATCAAAAACTATGAAAATCTGTGGTATCTCTAAAATAATTAGTGGTTCATGCCCAAACTTTAGTTGGAAATAACATAATTAAGTAAAAAAGTAACCCATTTTTTTAAAAGTTCAAATAGTAGCATTAAAAAATTATAAGAATATTTATAATTTTCACTAACCATAAGAAAATAATTAAAGGTCATACAAAAGATAATATATTATATATGAAAACGAAAAATATTATCATTTCACTTAATTTATAATATTGCATACTATTCTAATATTTTTATAATCTAATTAAAAAATATTTATAACCCAATTAAATTTGAGCATTTAAGCATACATTTAATATTTGTTTTATTATTGTTTATTTAAATCATCAATAAAATTTTCAAAGTTTAATTCTAAAATTAAACTAATTTCTAAATATAAAAATTCATAATATGTCTAGGAACTAGTTATTATAATACAATTCATTAATTTAAACTAATTATCTAGTTACCAAATTATAAATAAATTAAGTCAAAATAAAATTATGTCTAGCTGAAAATAATTCCATAATTCTTGAATATAAACTTAGAATAAATCAAGAGAAAATATTAGATATAAAATATTTTTTGCTTCATGTAATAAATTTTGGATAATAAAGTGTCACACTTAACAAATAGTTTAATTTTATTTCTTATTTAAAATCATTGACACTATGACTTGATAATGGATATCAAGTATTGAGAAAGGAGTAGAGTGATTCTCTAATTAAGATAAACTTGGGAAAGGGTCAAACTCATTACATAACAACTTAGAAGGAAAATAGAATGAGTCTCACTAGTAGTAAGACTAAAGAAAAAAATACCACTAAAGAAAAAAGAAGAAAACCAACAACTGCAACTAATGTAATAGAAGGCCAAAAGAGACCAGCTATGGGTTAGCAAGTAGCTTCATGCCTTTAATGGAATGGAATTCCCTATTTTATTAATTCTACCTTTTCCTCAAAGGTTGCCTCCTTGGGAACACTCCTCTAATCATCATCCTTTACTAGAGGAATGTCAAGCTAAACAATAGTTTTTCATTTGGTTACCTTCTTTTTTCTATAGGTTTCGTTAGTAGTCTCAGGAATAGTTGAATTACCCTACATAATGTCATCTTCCATATTGTGTTTTTTTTTCTTGAGCTCAAACTGGAACATCTAGAGGGTAGTTGCAATATTTTTACAAAGTCTTTACAATACTCTACAATTTTATTCATGTTTCTAAGGATGTTGTCTTGAGCTCCCTAAGAGAATTCACATCTTTCTCCAAGCCTCTCTATTTATCCAAGTTCCTAGTCTCACTCTTAATATCTTCAACCTCCTTTTCCAGTTGCTCCCATTTATCAAATTTCTCCACCTAGCTCTTAACATAGTCCCAAAAAAATTCTTCAATCTCCTCATCTTGTCATTCCAACAATTTAGCTAGAGCAAGGGATTCCAATTTATGGATCTTTCTCTTGTAAATATGCTATTGGTAAAGTTTCCATTTTAGGATATCATTTTGAATATCGACACACTTGCATAGGTTGTTTACCTTCTCTCATGAAAGCTCAAAAGATCTGCAATTAGGGTTATCATCCATACTGCCTCAAGAAGTGGGCCTTTGAGGTTTGTGGCTTAGGGAAGTCTCTAAGGTGGAAGGGTTAAGGATTTTGGATTGTCAATAATCTCAAGGAGAGGAACACTCAACATAGGTATCTTCCTCCATGGAGGGAGGAGGACTATTGGAGAGAGGAGGGATATAGGAGCGAGAAGGGATATAGGAGGGAGGAGGGTTGTAATTGACATGGGGGGATCTACAACTAGAATTGTTGTTGGGAGAGCTAGGTTGAGAAGCTTCTTCCTCAGATGAGGAGATGCAAATATCAATCTGGATATTTTTAAAGGATAATTTTTTAGCCCAACACAAGATGGTGAAGGGTCCATAGGGAGAGAATTGGTAGGCTCTAGTAGGGGGAGTCTAACGTCTCAGAGGTAGGGTTGGATATGCCATAAAAGAATATTTTAGGGGTTGATCCCTCATTAATACAAACTAAAGAGGGATTATAAACCACGAATTGAGGAGTAGGGACTAGAGTGAGGACCACATTATAATGGTAGAGTTAGTAAATGAGCTTCTAGTGTAGGGGAAGGGCTTTTCCAATTATGAGGACCTTTTGAATAGACTCAACAAGAGACCAATGCAACCAAAAATAAAATTCCATTCTTATATTATATCTAAAATTATTTAACATAGGAAATAGGTAAGAATGGAACCTCTTGTACTAGCCTTCAAGAGTAATGTACCTCATTAGGACCTCTACAACACTCTTCCAAAAATGTGATAGATCATCCCAATTGAAACCATTCTATAGTATGTTAACAATTTCACCTCTTTTTTGGAATATGTTCATGACCTCTTGGAAAATTTCTTTCACCTTCTTTGAAATGTGCACCACCTTTAAAGGTAACCTAGTTATTGAAGCGATCATTTCCATGGAGACCCAAAAAGAAATTCCTCTACTATATACAACTCCTTTCCTTGAGTTGGAAAATTCTACAGAAATAAGAGTTTCATACCCATTAGCCATTTATATGTACTAGGAGAGGTACCATCTCTCAAGAATAGCCTGGACCTCTTTATCACTCTTTATACTTTCACAATCTATTGGTTGAAAAAATGTAAAAGTTCCCCTCCCATGGTGGTTAGGTAGTAAATATTGATAGAATGAAGGAAGATAGGGGATGAATGTAAACTTAACCAACATTCATTCTTCTTGTTGATAACAAAAACCTCAAGATTATTCTTCTTAAATCAAATTATCTCGAAAGGATATATATTCTCCTTCCTTAATTTTCCATTATGAGGCATTCTATGAGGAATAAATACCTTCATGTTGATGATATGTCAAATTACCTCATCTAGAGAAGGGAGGATTATTATTTTATGCCTCATTTTTATTTGATTTGTAATATGATACAATAGTAAGGAAATATCATTCCAAATAATTAGAGTATCAACATGGTGGCCTAAGTCAGCAAGGAGATTAGCCAACCCATTCCTTTCTCTAAACACGTGTTTGATTTCACATTCCTAAAATTTGACGAGTAATGTGATGTTTTATTCACTAGTAAGAAATTAATTTAATAATTATATGTTATGAATTTTATTTCACACATTAGAAATGACATTGTTCAAAGTTTATTTTTCTATGTGGGAAAGGGGGAAGGCCAAATGTTTGTGTGTTATCACGGCTTCCATTAGTGGTGTTTGTGATGGTAGTTGATAAGATGACCATGGTAAAAAGAGGAGTAGCATTATGGGAGTGATGAGGAAAAATTAATAGTTGTGAATCTTTGGGGAAGATATGGTTGAATATTTCATGGCACTTATTGAATGGGAAGTAAAGAACCTTGATCATTGGTTGTGAATAGTTTATATCTAGGAGTTGGTGAAGAACCTCAATGGTGCTTTGTGCATGGAAATCAAATAAGTTGTCTGATTTTTTTTCCCAACCTATGCCATATGAAGGGGAGGATGAATGTATTCACCACCACCCAAACTCTAAGTTGTGCTTCTATGTTTCCTTCGGTGGCTAGTTCATTTCTAGTTCATGATGACATTGATAGATTGGATCATCATTCATCATATTGATTTAACTATATTTTTTACCACCTACATGTAATAAAGTGGAGGTAGGCCTATCTTCAATGGTCTATGGATGAGATTTATAAGAACCTTAAGGTGGAACTCTTAGTGGAAGCTATTGGGACATTTTTGGACTAATGTGATATTTTAATAATTTCATCTCCCAATAATGTTTGTTGTAATTATCATATTAAGGATAAGGATGGGATGTTTGGGCCTATGTAATTTCCCCTATCCCATGGTAGGTTGTGTGACTAGTTGTTTTAGCATATATGGTAGGATTTAGTTTTTAGTAGTTTGGTTTGGGGGCTTCATATATGACCCTATTAAACATATGATATTGGTTTTGGTTATTTCTAGTGGCTCTTGGGCCTTCCAAATATATATATATATTTTTTATAAAACTAAATTACCTAAGTACTATTCACAAGCTTTTTTTTTGTATTAATAATATTAAATCAAAAAAAAATTACATATTTCTGACATAGCAACATTCAGTACATAGTAGCCAATTTATAACTACCTTCCATAGTTTATGTCAGAGTATTTTATATCTATTGTCACTAGATATATATAAAATTAGTGAGGAATTGCAGGTATCACTACTATACAAAATATAAAACCTGTATATGATCAGAAGGTTGTTGGTCTATTCAAAACATGACACATAGCCATCTTAATCTATAAACAGTATAAAATAAACTGGCTAAAGATTAACCTTTGTTTCCTTCAGAGTCTTATATATTGGGTCTGACATCCCCTATAATTGAGATGGTATCCTCATTCCCTTGGAGTCCTATAGGATGTGGTTCCTTGCGTATTTCTGCATTCAAATCCATATTTTAAAACTCTCTCTAGAATTCATTCAATGCCCTTAGGAATGCTTTAGCTTCCTCATGGTTACACTGATGTGCATTCCCACACCTCACCTCCTCTCTGTTGATTATCACTAAGACCTCCATGATCAACTTCCAAAACTTGGTCATTGAAATCTCCAAATGGAAAATAACCTACAAAATGATGTTAAGAAATGTTTCTTTTGGAAGAATCAGTAAGCAACCTCCTACTACCCTTAAATTTAACCTCATTCCTTACTTTCTAGATGTGCCATACGATTTCAGTAGATAAACAGTACCAAAAAAATTATAATCATTGTTCAACTTCATATCATTGATTATCACTTTATTCCATATAAAACTATCATCTTTATCCAAGATACAAAGTTCATTAAAAATTATTTTCCAAATTTATTTTGCATAAAAGCAATCAAAAAAATGCTTGATAGTTTTAGGAGTTCTACAAATGCTACACATATCCACATCATTATAATTATTTTGAAAGGAACTTTATGCAAAGTGATTAGACATCTAAAGCAAGCCTTCTTAGGCTCCTTGACATTATGTCATATAGTATTGAAAATGTTTTTCCATTAATTATCAGAAATGGATGCATTCCAACACTTATTAAGTTGATCAGTGATAGAAATATCAATAGTTAGTGTTTTATAAATTGTTTTAGCTTTTATTTCAAGGAGGTCAAAGCCATATTTCCAAATGAATCCCTTGGATAACTCAAGTTCCTTATCAATTCATATGTGGAAGCTGACCCCTTTACAAGCCTCTTGAAGGGTGCTATAAGTTCTCAAACTTGAATCTGGAAAATTGAACTCAAGATCCAATCTATTCCAACTTTTGATTTTCCCATTAGATAAAATATATTTGAAGGTAAGGATGCCCTTTTGGGACTTCTTGGTAGAGCACCCCTGTAGCAAAGGAAGGGGATTAGATTTATGCTCTAGGTTCCACCATATGGAGTTGTAGGCTTGACAACTATTATTTTTGTATAAGGATATTTTATCATTACTTATCATCACATTATGCTTAACTAACCCCCAATATTTCCACAAAATTTTGAAGACCAAGGAGTTGGCTAGAACCATAGGGTGTTTGCTAATGAGAATATCACTAATAGGAAGCATTTTCCAAGCCTTAGCTTGTTTGGGGGTGGAGAGTTGTATGTTGTTCCTTATAAAAACCTTCCAAGGTCATTGCCAACCAAAGCCTTTATAATCCATTTGGCTACAAGGGAAATACCATGTATCCTTAGATTCTTCAAACCAATACCACCTTGCATTTTATCAATGCAATACCATTCCAATTTACCTGAATGCTTTTTATGTTTTCCTTTCCCATCCGACTAGAGGAAATTCCTAATTCTCTTCTAAATTTCGTTGACTAGATAGTTGTTGAAGAACCATATCAAAGAAAATCATATGATGTAAGAAGAGATTACTTTTTGACATACTTGAATTCTACCAGCCAGTGATAGGTACTACGTATTCCAACCTTCAATCTTCTTTTCATTTTTTCTCTAATTTGTAACCAAATTTCCTTCAGATTAGGACTAACAGCAAATAGGATCCCAAGATATCTAACTTGCTTATTAGGGACACCCCATTCAAACTCATAGATCTTGATCCACTCGGGTGGGGATTCCTACCATCTAAGGAGAATTTATTTGGAAATTGAGATTTTTGCACCTGATTCATAGTAGAAAAGTGTTAACTTTTCCATCAATGAGTGCATTTTGTCTTCTTCAAGCTCTAGGAAGATGGTTGTTTCATCAACAAACTGAATGTTTAAAACACCACTTTGGTCTGGGAGTCTTATACCTTTGACCTTAGGTGTCATAGTGTGCTCCCTTAATAAATAGTGAAGAACATCTAAGGAAATTACAAATAGGTTTGGTGCCAATGGACATTCTTTCCAAACAGATATTTTAAGGTTAAACTCCTCTGAGAGTGCCCCATTCACATCCACCTATGCTACAATATATTTTAAGAGGGTGTTAACCATTTTACAAAATTCATTGGGGAAGCCAAAGGCTTCTAGGGTGGTCCTTAGGAAGACCTATTCAACCCCATCATATGCTTTTTAAAAATCTAGTAGGAGCATGGCAGCACTCTAATTGGAGTACCCTACCCATTCCATAGAATCCCAACTTGTAATTAAATTTTCTAATATGTATCTCCCCTTAATGAATCCAGTTTGAGTGTTGTTAATGAAGTTTGGGAGAATATTAACAAGTCTTAAGGTAATCACCTTGGCAAGAATCTTGTAGGAGACATTCAGTAGGGTAATTTTTCTCCAATTCCTAATTAGAGTCTTATCTCCACCTTTAGGAAGAAGCTCAATAATGTCTTTCTTTATATTTTTCCCCAAGGACCCTTTATCCAATGCTTCCAGATAAACTTGCAATAGATATTTGTTGACCTAATCTGAGAAGTTTTTATATAATTCTATAGGTATTCCATCACTTCCAAGGTACTTATCATTACTCATTGATAGGATGGTGTTCTCAATTTCCCCTTCAATTATGACTGTAGCTAATCTTGAAGTGTCCACCCTAGATATTTTTTGGGGAATAATACCTTTAATGAAATTCCTTTCATTGTGGCTACTTTCATCACTACTCTCAAAAGAGAAGAGTTTTTGAAATTAATCTTGGAGTTGATGCAAAATGTCTTCTTGTGAGGTGAAGGTATTTCCTTCCTCGCATATTTGTTCAATTTTCTCTTTAAAGCTCTTTTCCTTCAAGTACTTAAAGAAGAATTTAGACCCCTTATCACCACAGCTTAGCCAATTGAGCTTAGCCCTTAATTTAATCCCTTAGATTTTGTGAGTCTAAATCTTCCTTAACTTATTTTTGGTAAGGATAAGTTCCTCGCACAAAGCCTCATCATTTGGGACTGATTGGATCTTAGATTCTGCTAAGAGCAGCTTGTCATGCAACTCTAATTCTTTTTTCCTACTATCCAATGCCTTTTTCTTCCCTACAGTTTTGAAGAACTTTTTCCAGCTAAGGACATTATGCTCACACCTTTCAATGACACTTAAGTCATTTAGCATCCACTTGTTAATTTCCCTAGGAGCAAAGATGCCATCCAAGAAATTATTGTCTTTTAAGAGGTGAGTATTGAGCATAAAGTTGGAAGACTTAAAAAAATCCTTTGGCCTACCCTAGATGGTGTTTAGAGTGGCTTTTTATGGGGTGGTGATCTGACAAGGTAAAGGGGTAGACACAAACTTTGACCCCATCACTATTAGGAGTAAAGTTGAAGAAAGCTTTATTGGCATATATCCTATCCAATCTGCAATAAGTCCTCTTACCACCTTTTTGGAAGTTGCACCATGTAAACCAAACACCTTTGTAGTCCTTCTTGCCACTTTACATTAGTTCAATCAAGTTTAACTTGGCTTTCATCCTTTGCCAATAGAAATTTTCACTCCCCTTCCAACCCATGTCAAGACCACCCCACTTGTCTTCTAGATGTTCCACCATGTTGAAGTCCCCCCTACTATCCAAAGAACATTAGGTAGGCTCATTAACCATTTCCAAGAGATTATTATGTCTTTGTGATCATTCAAAACATAAACAAAATATAAAAAGACAACTTATTTTAATTATCTAAAAATGAATTCAAATATTTATCTACAATATATCAAAGAAATATCAAATTTATAAATTAGGATAATAAGAAAAGGTAAAATTTATATAATTTCACTTCTTTCTTTTAAAAACCTTTTTTTTGGTTTCCTTACATTATTCAACAAACCCATATGGATTGTTAATGAATTCTTCTAACTTCTATTTTAATTTTCTATAATTTCTCTACGAAAACTTCAACTAAGATTTTTATTGTTATTTTTATTTTTATTTTTATATAACTTTTATTTAGTTATATTATTATATATTATTAAATATTATTTTATTTATTTATGTTACCAATGTTTTCAATAGTCTAAAGATAATCAAATTAGAATCTTAATAAAGAATAATTATTTTTGTTTTACTATCACACTATACATGTAAAATCATCGAAAATAACTTGTGTAAGCAAAGATTATCAATATTGGATGAATGTTGGGTGAAAATACTAGTTAAAAACATTAATTCATTTATAAAATTAATGCAAGGTTCATTGAAATTCTCGTATCTAAAGAATTATGCAAAAATAATAATCAAATTTTATAGTCATTTTTATTTTGATTGGAGAGGGTTATTTAAAAATTAATTATTTTTCATATATATTTATTTTGTCTTATAAATTTTCAAAAAATAAATAGCTTTAAAATTAATTTATAAACATATTCTTCTTATAAATATTTTTTATATTTATTTATTTAAAATTATTTCTATTTATTTTCTTAATTACCATTGATTTAAAATAATTCTATATATAGTCTACAAACAGTCATAATTTTCCAAATCTCTTAATAAAATTTCAAATTTCAAATGATCTAGAAAGATGGATTTAAGATCAATAAAATATAAAAAATATTTTAAATAAATTTTCAGACATGAATGAACAATTTTATGTGGAATAGTGGTTTAAATTGATTAAAATGTAATGAGGAAAGATTACATAAATGAGTGTTTAAATACGTTATGTTTTATATAAAAATTAATGAGCTAGTTTTATATTATTTCAATAAGAATTTTGTAACCCTTTTATTTCCAAGATAAGGGTTCCATAATTCATACAAGGTCTTTATCAATATAGGTTTCTAAGTTTTAATGTTTCACTAATTTATAAACAAACTTAACATCCATGAACAAAATAAGTTTATTCATCTCCTAACCTTAGAGATTTCCCATAAGTCCATCCCCAAGATAGGAGGTTATAATGGAAACCAAGTTTCTCAACATAACAAAAACTAATTCATGAATAAAGTACAACAATACCCAAAGGCTAAAAACACCACATATGAATCATTCAAATATTTATAGAAAGGGGGGAGTCAAGGGGACACTTTAACCCATTGGTGAAAATGAAAAAAAGTAATGTCTCATCTCCATCAATAGACCACTTTTAAATATCACATACCAACCTATTTTAATATCAAAACAACATCATCCACAATACCAACCAATATCCTATCATAACCATAACCTCAATAGATCCTACACACACTACCAACCTAATATCACATAAAATACATAAGAACTCAATACAATAATTTATTCACAAGGAATTTGCATGATTTCTCCAAAGTAGATTCCACACATATTAACCACAACATAGGTGGTTCTTAGCCAAAGAAATTGAATATCCTTACTTAACATAGAAACCCTTTCCAAAAAACATATACAAACCAAAAACCTAAAACACAATAAGGAAAAATACATAAAAATGGCCAACACATAAACATTTATGACAAAAATGATATTTAATTTATATAATATACAAGATGGTATAGATACTACCTCTAATAGCTTCAAAAAGGATCTAATGATAGCTCTTGAAGAATCCTTCAAGGTCTCCTCTCTAGGGCTCCCTCCCCCAAGCTCCAAAACTCTCCCAAAGAGACCCTCTTCTCACAAAAAAATAAGAAAATAAAATAAAATAACAACCCACACCAAAAACACTTCAAGAGGGGTATAAATAAAAGTTACCATAATAGATGCATGAACCTAGGGAAAATATTTCAATTGAAAAAAATTCAAGCATGCTTCATATTTAAGCTGAACCTCATAAAATTTCTTGAAAGGGTATTGGGAGGATAAAATATTTCCTAAATCCCAAAAAATATGTTCCAGCATGAACCCATCCCATAGGTATTCACAAAACCGAATTTGTATCAGTTAATTAATAAAAGAATATATTAAATGACCTCAAAATGGCATTCAACAAGATTGTGCAATCACAGCCAATTCACCATGATGGAAATCAAACACTGTTCACCAACAACATAAGCTACATAATTCAACTACCATTCCAAATAAAGTTATGAGCAACTTAAATGGATGCATTTCTCATTGTTTTCATTGTTTTTATTGGACAAATCAAAATCCATCGACTCTACACATCACTTGCAGCAAATAATCCACACAACCGAGTTGTATGATGGAAGAACGAAAATGAAACATTTCAAATTTTGTAGTCACAATACAAAGGAAATATGGGATAAGCAATCAAATCATTTTTTACCCTTTACAGCCTTTACATAAAGAAAACTCAACAAAACTGGCCACCTTTCTTTCCACTAATTTTTCCTTCCATATAGTCATTTTTCCCCTCCTCCAACCATCTACCAACGATCTTCTACAAAGGCTCGATCTCTCTCCTGACATCGACTTTCATCTTTATTTCCTCCCATAAGATCATCTTTGCAACTTAATCGATCGTCCTTTGTGCTTCTTTCTTGATCTACCTCCTCTATTCAGCCTCACCTATTTTTGGCCTTCACTCTTTCTTCCTACTGCCTTCCATGATGCCCTTTCTTCCTCCTAGTAAATAGAATTATCAATGGAAATTTTTAACTGTTTTCAAACTAAATTTTTTAACTTCCATTACCTATGCCAATAACAAAAGGTTCCTATGCCCAAAATGCTTGACCCTAAAACAGTTAATTCACACCCAAATTTCAAACAAATCAAAACACCAAATAAAACTAAAGGCAAATCAAAATTTTATTGAGTAAAGAATGATTCTCTTACATTAGACTCCTCAGGGACAAAAATATGCATGTGCTCCTGTACATGAGATCTCCAGCCAGAAATCACCTTCGTTCTCTTCTTTCACGTCTTCCAACATCGTTTTGGAAAAATGGTAATGGGTTCAACCTATTTTCATTTGTTTTTCTTTTTCTATTTGTATCTTTTCCTTCTTACATCCTTTTCATCTACAAGCCTCCAAAACTCCATCTCTCATTCATATATATCATTGTCCACATCCTTGCCATCTTCCACTTTTAAACTCTTCCCTTCAACAATTTTTTTCAAAGATTTAGAAGGATTATTACTAAAACACCAAAAAAAACTTGCTTATTGTTTACCTCACTGTATACACCTAAAAATGGTCTAATTAATTAAATGCATTTATTTGATTAATTAATCTGTTATTCCTCTACTGTTAAATAAATAAAAAATATTTATTTATATAGTTCATATTTTATTTCTTCTAATTTCTTCTATTATTCTAATTTTAATTAAATAAGCAAAATTAAATACTTTGTTTTATTTAATTATTATTATCATCAATTTCTCCTATTTTTAAAGATCACATTGTTCTACTTTAATTAAATAAACAAGTCCACATACTTTGTTTAATTTAATTAATCATTCTTCTTCCATATTTAATTTAATAAATAAAGCTTCTATAGTTTGTTTATTTAAATTAATATTCTATTTTCCTACAAATTTGGAATAAATTAAATAAAATATTCCTAAAATCCTCCACCTCATCAAATCTTAACAATAAAATTGAACTATTCAGTTTTATTAAATATTTCAACAACCAACTCCCGTGCATTCATGGGAATGGTTGTGAAACGTTGTCATAGGAAAGCCTTTTTCTTCTCTCCTTCTCCTATCCTCTGGCTTGATGTTTTTGTGGGGAGGAAAAATCTCCATGGAAATCTCAAGAATCTCCATCTCTCACCACACAATTCCTTAGAGAAAATCCCAGCCTTTTATCCTGTGCCCCTTCACAAATGTGTGTCGTGAAATCTATAAATACAGGTTTCTGGCTATAGGAAAGGGATCCTAATTTGTGCAATCTTACTCTGCAGGTTTTTTAGGCATTCAAGCAATCAAGCATTCAAGAAATCAGCAATTGGGATCATTTATCAAGCAAATAGAAGCATTCAGCATTCATAGTTTTACAGTCATGGCTGCAATTATAGTAGAATCATCTTAGTTGTATATAGAAATAGAATTAGCTCAATTCCCATGCTTTAAGTGTCATTTCAACAATCTATTAGCTTACTTAAATCTAAGAGCAAAGTAGATTAGAGAAATCTTTAAAGTTAGAGAGCAATAGGACAGATTTATGAAGGTTCCTGCATTTAAATTAAGTTTAAATCTCTTGAATCTTGATACAATGTCTTATTTAGAAGTGTAGATGCATTTTAGATTATTTTCCTCATTTTTACACTTTCATTTTGGCGCCCACCGTGGGGCCTTAACCCCATAATTTTACAAAAAAAAAAAAAATCTGAAAAGTGTCGTACAGGTTCGGCGTGTTTCTTTTAGCGTAATCTAGGTTTTTTACAGCACGACGGGTGGATTCTACAGCACATCAGAGAAAAAATTACAGCGCGCCTGACAACTATTCTAGTGCCTCATCTGAAAGATTTAGCGCGTCAACATCAGTTTTAGCACATCAGCAGGAGACTATCACAATAGTTTTCCCATACCACAATTCTGATTTAGCGGGTCAGCCTGATTCTCCAATGCTTCCGATAGATTCTATAGCGCGCCACAGAAATTATACAGCGCGACAGGTAAATTTCATAGTGCATCGACTTTCTATTTTAGCGTGCTGAAATTTTTATTTTGCACTGTGTAATTGATTTTCTAGATCCAACGCATCCACAGCCAGAAAGTCATCTTTTGATCTTTTTGATTAAAACTTATCAATCGTAGGATAGAAATGGTTAAAATTTATCAATCCCAGGATAGAAACAGATAAAAATTTATCAATCCTAAGATAGACACTTCACATTTGCTGCTATTGGATTAAAAATGGACACCATGTTTTCTATGGAGCAATATCTTCATATAGTTTAGCAAATTGTCTTTTGGGTTTTAAAATTAAACAAATTTGTTGCTTTGTCTTTGGTGATAGGTTTATGCTCTCCCCTTAACTGGGTGCATCAGAATACCAGACTCACCTTTTACTTTACGTATTTTCAAGCTTTGATAAAACCTTTAGACAGGCCTACCGTAGTGGGAAAAAGTACTCACCCTACGGGAACGACCTGAGTGGGGACAGCCAAAAGTCATGGCATTCCAACCCACTTTAAAATTTATGTGAATTTGGGGAAACCCTCTTTCAACGAAAGTGTGCAGGATAACCATCCCCAAAATCTTTGTTCTAAAGATTGGGAGGTCTTGAGAGAGAGTTTATCCATTTGTCGCTCTGAACGGAAACCCTATCTAAGAACCTATAAATAGAAGCACGCTTGTCAGTTCCCGAACATTGTAATACTCGGCGGTGCAGGGGCGGGGAAGAATCTACCCTCAAGTACTCACCATATAATTGCCAAGGACTGTTTTCTCAGGGGATCCAGTATCCACTTCCGTCACTCTGAGTACGCACCTAGAAAAGACAAAAACACGGGTGCCCTCTAGGGGGTGACATGGTTGTGTGAGTCGACGCAATTCCAAGTTGTGGGCCATTCGAGTATATAACGATGACCTTTTGTCTCTAGGAGTGAGTCTGTTTGAATTGTCTTATCTTGTTATCAAACCAGTGAAAATCAAGAAGAACCATGTTTGGTTCTCGAACATACACTATCTGTTTAGATTCTAGGATTTTAAATCAACTATTCTATTCTTGCTTGATGTGTTTTCCTTCATTAAATTCAGATAAGATCATCACAAAAAGAGAAAAAAAAAAACAAAAATCTTCAAATCAAACACTTGTGAAATTCTTATGATTCAAGATTGGGTATCCACCAAATTTGTCAAGAAGTCTCTTGTCAAATGAATCAGAAAGCCAAAGAAAACGCTTACATACAAACAACTCTTGAGAAAGCAACGATTTTTATATCAAAGCAGAAAGGTTCTACTCCAACATAGGACCTTTATTCATAGATATCACAATTTCTCTAGAGGTTATACGGATGACTATGTTGTAGATCCCTTAGATTCACAAGCATTTTATCAAAGAAGGGCTCTTAGGCAACACCACAATGATAGTCAACAAATTTGTCCAGAATACATCCCACAACTGGCCATACAATACGCTACAAGACCAAGTGAATTTCATAGAGTAAGATAGTTTTTTGTAGCACCCCAGAGACATTCTGTAGCGCATCAAAGTTTTGTTCTAGCACGTTGTAGCTCTGTTTTAGCGCGTTGTAGCTCTGTTTTAGCGCCTCAGAGCTCTGTTTTAGCACTCCAAAAAGTTAGAAAAATAGAGAGTTAGTAAGATAGTCTGTCAGATTGCCAACATCAAAAACAAGGTTTTTATCAGTCCAAAACATTTTTCCATAGTCTGAAACACTTTAAAAAAAAAAAATCATACAAAAAGAAAACTTTACTATTACACCTAGGTCTTGAAACATCTTGCAAAGTGTCCTTATCAATCATCACTAATCTGAGATTTTTGTGTCAAAATTTCCCTATCAAGGATTTTATCATCCTTTCATCATGAAACTAGACACAACTAAATTATATTTTTAACGTAGTTCTATCAAAAACTTTGTTAAAAACGACACTTATCAAATCAAAAATCCAAGATCAAAGTCTAGAGTAAAACTTTAAAGTTTGTATGCCTATTTTCACACAATCAGCATATCAAAGACAACAACAATAAGAAAACGAAAGAATAGCAGCCATGGCTGAAGAAAACCCTAGGGGACAATACAACAACACTAATCCTCTCACTAATTCACAAGAGAAAGAAATAACTGTAGAAGAAATTGAGAAAGTTCAACAAGACCCTCATTTCCATAAGTTTATGGAAAAGATGTTAGAGCAAGATATGGAAAAGTATCTTTTGTTATTAGCTGACAAAGGTGCTAAGCTTCCTAAAGACTTTGACGTCAACCAACTCAAGGAAGCGACCACACCTAAGGAAACTAGTATAGAAAAACCAAATCAAGTAGATGCTTTGACAAGACAAATCCAACAATTACAACTGTAGTTCCAAAACATCCAACAAGGGCCAACAAAAAGATATTCCTTACAGGATATTTTCCCTTACCCATTTGACCAAAGCATTAACATGCTACCATTTCCACGGTATTGTGAATTCCCGACGTACAACAAATACAATGGAAGAACCGATTCGATTGATCACGTACGGGAATTTAGAACCATGAACATAGAGTTCGCACATGAGGACTCTTACTTACTACGATTGTTTCCAAGAAGCTTAGGAAATACTTGCATGGAGTGGTTCTCTAAAATGGAACCTGGGATCCAATCTTTTGAAGAACTGATCAATAGGTTCATAACACACTTCTCATTCAACATCCAACATGGGGTGACCCTAAAAGAACTCTACAACACCAAACAAGCAAAGGGTGAAAAGTTTCTTTCATTTCTCCAACGATGGAGAAGGCTATTTTCTAAATACCCTAGATCTATTCCTGAAGAGGAGAAGATAGAGATGTTCATTGATAACCTAGTGGATGAAATGAATTATAGATTAGACTTGCAATGTCCATCTACATTTGAACAAGTTATCGAAAAGGGGCTCAAAATCGAAGAGGATCTAATCAAAAGAGGAACAATCAAACACCTCATTGAAGGTTCAAACAATAGCAATTCCTCTAACAACAATGAAAAGCCAAGATTTTGGCAAAAGAATAAGAATACTGATACCATAATCGATACACACACATCCAAACCAGTATTCACCTTGATGCCAACCACTACAAACAAACAAAACAATGATTCTAATGTCAAACAAAGTAGTGATCAAGGAAATAATCAAAATAATGGAGAAGCAAAAACCCAATCATTCCAACAACCATCCAATAAACAAAAATTCACGCCATTAGGGCAATCATTGGAATCAGTCCTCAAAGAACTTTTAGATGAAAAACTTATTCAAGTACAAGAGGCTAGGAATTGGGACCCTCAAGTCAAACCATCATGGTGGAATGACTCACATTACTGTAAATACCATCAAAATAAAGGCCACATGACTGAAAATTGTTGGCAGTTAAAACATGCGGTGCAAGACCTTATAGATCAAAAGAAAGTATTTGTAGAGGGGCGCCAAATAAACAAAGATCATACAGCATTCAAAAATCCTCTACCCAATTATCAAAAGGGAGAATCCTTTTCCGTAAACGGTAAAGGTAAGAATGCCGGTTATGTTTATAACACAACGATCCTTTGTTTTTCTACTGTCGAGGAGGATGAGGAGTTATGCAATCAAATCAATCGAAACAATGACATTACACCTACTAATTTGGTACAACATATGGACAAATCTGAAAACCAAATTAATGTAATCACACTCAAAGGGAAACAAGAGTACCAACCGATTAATGCCACAACAAGGGCATAATCCAAAGTTATATTGAAAGGAGCATCATCATTATCCCAATATGTGGATCCTCCCTCCAATCAATATAATCTCATCGATCAATTACAGAAAATACCAGTGTAAATATCTATCTTAGAACTTCTAAAGATCTCCCCATCACACAAAGAGGTTCTTGAGCAAGCTCTTGTATCAACCACGGTACCTAACAATTTGGATATATGTCAATTTCAAGCAATGGTGGGACATCTATCTACACCTCATTGCCTTTCATTTTCTGAACATGATGATGTCTCACTCACCCATCCACATAATTATGCCATTCACATTGAAGTCCTCATCCATAAACACTGTGTAAAGCGTGTCTTGATAGATGGAGGGGCTGGTTTAAATATTTGTACCTTAAAGCTGATTCATGCACTAGGATACTTAGATGAAGCCATTGATACAAGAAGAAAAATCACAATCAAAGCATATGATGAGGAGGAAAGTTCCTCTAAAGGATTGATCATATTACCCATTCAAGGGGGACCTATTGTCAAAAATGTGGTTTGTCAAGTCTTAGATAGGGAACTGACATACAACATACTATTGGGACGTCCTTGGATTCATGATATGCAAGCAGTACCTTCCACCTATCATCAATGTCTAAAATTTCCCATCAATGGACAGGAGGTAACAATCACAGCAGACTATAATGTCACCCAAGCTTGCAATGCATTGAAAACATCTCAAGATACAATAATACCTCACAACAGAGAAGCTAGCACATCAAATTCATCTAATGGTGAGAAACAACAAAGCTTCATATCAAAGTGGCTTCCAGAACAACAAAAATCACAAGAGATCAAGGTGGCACAATCTAGTCCTTCAAATGTTGAAGAACAATTGGCTTCACTCTCACGCCAATTCACCAACAAAGTACAGTTAAGTGACAAAGGAATGGGTGAATATGGTGTCGGACAGTCTTTCCATCTATCACAGATGTTACCCTCTTTAAAAACATATGGACAGCCATCTACAACCACACAAGAATCAGCACAATCTACAACGGCATTAGATGGTAGATTTTTGAAAGCTTGAAACTTAGATGAAGAATCAAAGGATAAGGCTATACTCAATTGGCTTTATAAAGATGAGGAGGCTTCCACTTCCGCGAATGTTATCATAGAGACAAATCAATATGGAAAGTGAAAAAATATTCTAGAGAAGATGGGGTATTCAGGACAGGGACCTCTTGGGTTAAGGAAACAAGGCATAACAGATCCAATCCAACCACTCGCGCTCCAACATAAGGATAAAACTAGACTAGGATATACAGCAGGACAAAGACCTCTTGAACGAGGGGAACAAAGTGTAACAAAACCAATCCAAGTTCTCACAGTTCAGCATAATAACACAAATGGGCTAGGATATATAGGACAACGCTCTCTTGAATCAAGGGAGCAAGGCACAACAACACCAACCCAACCTTTAACACTTCAGCAAAATGGCAGAACTGGACTAGGATACATAGAAGAAGCAAGAGCAGAACTCACCAATAGAACTATGGAGCGTATTCTTCAAATGAAAAATAACTTCGAAACAGATTCAAATGAATATGAGTGGGACAACTTATCAGATGTTTCCTATGAAGATATTTAGATTGATGTTATCCAAAAGTATACACCCAAATGTGAGGAGGGTCAAAGCTCGAGTTTTAATCCCATTGTCTTTGAATCACAAAATTTTGATGACTCAAGTGAAGACGAACATACATCGAATGAGATAAATGATGTAGAAGAAAATACCTTCGTAGACCTTGACATAACCACTAACAACTTTGACAACATTTCCGTCCGAGCTTTCACAAAAGCTGACCTCAACCCATCTAATGATTCATTGCCTTTACTGCATCCCGAGCTTATCGAGTGGGAACCCCAACACCCCATCAATCTCCCCATTTTTGACAATGACTCCGCTATCATTAACTACCTTTGTTGTGCGGAATCCGATACTTGTTCTACCAATGCTTCTTTTAATGACGCTTTTAGGCAGGAGAGTGCCAAGCCTTCCAATTGCAAAAGTATAAAAATAAATAATGGATCTAATGGTGAAAACCATTCTATGGCAGTATTAGATCCTAAAATAGTAAAAACAAAGAACGCATCCAATGGTGAAAACCTCATTGAGGGGCCAAAGGATGGAAGGCTTGACATCCTCCCACAACATTACCATGAAAGATCATCAGTGTTGGTGGAACCCACACATTCTATTGATATTGGCACAGCAGAGAAAGTAAGAATACTACACCTGGCAACATCCATGAAAGATATAGAAAAGCCAGATTTTATCAAATTCTTTGAAGGACGATGCATCAATTTTGCTTGGTCATACTCTGACATGCCAGGCTTAGACACAGATCTTATTATGCATCACTTATCTTTACCAGCTGGCACTAAACCAGTAAAACAGAAACTGAGAAAGATGCATCCACATGTTGCATTATTGGTCAAAGATGATTTGAAGAAACTACTAGATGTTGGATTTATCAGATCTATTGATTATGCTGAATGGATATCCAACATTGTACCTGTTTCGAAACTAGATCACACCATCAGAATATGTATGGATTTCTGGGATTTAAATAGAGCATGTCCAAAGGATGATTTTCCTTTGCCAAACATAGACATGATTGTAGATTTAACAGCTGGCCATCAAATGCTATCACTCATGGATGGATTTTCAGGATACAATCAGATCAAAATAGCTCCTAAGGACCAAGAAAAGATAGCATTTACATTTCCATGGGGCACCTTTTGTTGGAACGTCATGCCTTTTGGGTTAAAGAATGCAGGAGCTACATACCAGCGAGCTATGACAACAATCTTCCATGACATGATGCACACCTTCATGGAGGACTATGTGGACGACATCTTAGCCAAATCTTACACCAGAGAAGGACATCTAGAGATACTTGGCAAAATATTTGACAGGTTGGAGAAATTTAAAGTCAGATTAAATCCCAAGAAATGTGTCTTTGGAGTAACATCAGCAAAACTCCTTGGATACATAGTTTCTACAAAGGGAATTGAAGTAGATCCAGCAAAAGTTAAAGCCATTATGGAAATGCCACCTCCTAAGAATATCAGCACATTGAGATCTCTACAAGGCCGACTACAGTCCATCAGAAGATTCATCTCTCAACTAGCAGATCGGTGTCATCCATTCAACCATCTTTTGCATAAAAATGTATCTTTTAAATGGGATGAATAGTGTGAGAGTACTTTCAATCAAATCAAGCATTATTTAATGACACCACCAATCTTGGTGCCACCCATTGAAAACAAGCCATTTTTGCTATATATCACAACAACAGATATCTCTTTAGGAGCCTTGCTGGCACAAGAGGATAGAGAAGGAAAAGAACAGGCAATATACTATATCAGCAGGACACTCAATGGACATGAAGTAAACTACACCTTCATAAAAAAATCATGCTTAGCAATAGTATTTACAACACAACAATTGCGACACTATATGCTCACTCACACTGTCAAGCTCGTCGCAAAAATTGATTCCCTCAAGTATTTACTCAGCAAAGCAGCTTTAACAGGAAGGTTGGCAAAGTGGGTCATGCTCCTCAGTGAGTTTGACATTCAATATGTTGAAAGGTGAGCTATCAAAGGACAAGTCATTGTTGACCAATTAGCAGAAGCTCCATTGTCAGACAGTCATCCTATGACCATGGAATTTCCTGATGCGGATATCCTCAATGTTACAACACAGCCATGGCAACTCTACTTTGATGGATCCTACACACAACTTGGATCAGGGGCAGGAATTTTATTTGTCACGCCTCTTGGGCACACAATTCCACGATCTTACAGGCTTACCTTCCCTTGCACTAACAATGTGGCAGAATATGAAGCTTTACTCATTGGAATTAAAGTAGCTATTGACTGGAGAATCACAGAGCTACAAGTGTATGGAGACTCTCAGTTAATCATCTATCAAGTCAACAATGATTACCAAACTAAGGATAACACACTCATTTTATACAAGAGACTAGTAGATGATCTAAGGAAATACTTCATAGATATCAAATTTGAGCAGATACCAAGATCAGAGAATAAAGCAGCAGATGCCATGGCCATAATAGCATCTCTTTTACAAATGCCTGAAACACAAGATCATTATCAATTTATTGTGGAACAAGTATCAAATCCTGCATTTGCAAACCCCAAATCACAAACCATAAGCCTTTTGGATAGTGCCCAATCTTCCATTTATGGAGACATTTATACTTACCTAAAGGATAATATCCTACCGCCAGATCTTTCTCGCAACCAAAAGCGCAACTTCATACGCCAATCCACCAAACATACCATTATTGCTAACACTCTTTACTGTCGAGGCCTAGATGGTACTCTTTTACATTATTTAGAACATAACGAATCTGCTTCTGCTTTACAGGAGGTTCATGAAGGAATTTGTGGCACACATTCAAGCAGATTATCTTTAGCCAAGAAACTCCTTCGTTTGGGATATTACTGGCCGCACATGGAGCAAGAATCTTATTAGTTTGTTAAGAGATGTAAAAAATGTTAGATTCATGGCAATCTTATACATGCACCAGCACAGGAGCTCCATCCATTCACATCTACATGGCCTTTCTGTCAGTGGGGATTGGACTTGGTAGGGAAAATTAACCCATCTTCATCTAATGGACATATATTCATTATCACAGCAACAGAATATTTTAGAAAATGGGTGGAGGTAGTTCCCTTAACCACAATCACTAGGAAGCAGATATCATCCTTCATACTTAATTATCTCATTTGTAGATATGGGATACCCCAGTCGATCATCACAGATAATGGCAGGCCTTTCAAGAACCAAGATGCCCAAGAGCTGTGTGAAAAATTCCACATCCAACATCACTTTTCAACCCCTTATTACCCTCAAGGTAATGGACAAGAAGAAGCTTCAAACAAAACAATCCTAAAGATTCTCAAGAAGACTGTAAATGAGGTAGGGCGTGATTGGCACATTCAGCTTAACCCTGCTCTTTGGGCTTACAAGACTAGCATCAGGACACCAACAGGAGCTACACCATATGCTCTTGTCTATGGATCAGAGGTAATATTACCTATCGAGGTAGAAATTCCATCCCTTCAAGTTTCACTAAAGGGACTCATTTCAGATGAGGATTACAGGATCTCTAGACTTCAAGAATTAGAGCTACTTGATGAACGTCGACAACAAGCTGTCAATCATTTGATAGCCTATCAACAAAGAATGTCTAGGAACTATAATCACAGGGTTAAGCCTAGAGTCTTCCAGATTGGAGACTTGGTCCTATGGGAAAACCCTAGAAATCAAGCAGACAGAGAAAAGAAGGGAAAGTTTGAACCTAACTAGATAGGACCTTATGTCATTATATCAGTCTATGGATTAGGAGCATACCGGCTGTCTACACCATAAGGAGATATGTTGGAGGAGCCTATGAACAACATTCATCTCAGGTGATTCTATACTTGAGGATACCTAGTGCATGGTTAGTAGGGTTGTCTTGATGAAAACCTGGCAAACAGGTGTCATGATGACAGTAAAAGTAAATAATAATAATAATAATAATAATAAATAAATAAATAAATAAAAAAGGACACAATAAAAACAAGTGATGAAAACCTGGTAAATAGGCGCTACTTGTGATTTCAACCAGCTCTTCTATCTATTGGGTATAGTTTTGTTACGATTGTTTCCTTTCATTATCATTTCCATCTATCATTTAAGAAAATTATTATCACTATCCATATCATGGCAAGGTTATCATATCTTACCCTAGCTTGGGGGCAACATCCTAGAGTTATTTGGTACAATGGACTTTGAGCTTAACACATGGAAAGGAAATCAACATGACAACACTGAGTGGCAATACTTGAAAAACAACCAAAAACATCAGAAAATTTGTCAAAATCCAAAAACATCAAAAAATTTGTCAAAATTCAAAAAACATCAGAAAATCCAAGAAAATCAAAACAAAAAAATTCATAAAATCGCAAAACACAAAAATAGGGTCTAGGTCAGTCGAAAAATGGAGTCTGTGTCGGTCGAACTACGTGGTCTCTGCGTGAATAACGTAGGCAAGGCTAATCTTTGATCAGCCCCCGAGGCCCCTAGGATAGGTCTTTAGGTTAGTTCTTTGGTCAAATGTCTGAGAATATCATACACACATCAGCACACACAATTTCAACATCGATGATCTAATCTGAATAATGATTTGAAAATACTTTAAAGTAGAATTTGAATTGTTGTACTTTTATTTTTATCATTTACTTATTATTTCTTTGGAGCTACTCGATGATGTATTGAACTAGAGAAGAAAGGAAGAAGAATGATACTTTTCTTTGTTTGCTATTTGTGAGTTAGTCATTATTATTTTGTGAATTGTCGCGGGAAGTGCTCTACCAAGTATCATGGATGACATTCTGATTCACTTAAGAAAATGGTTAATCCTTGTCTGTTTATGCAAGAAATGCTCAGGTCATCTCGGTTTAATTATACCTCGATGCTTGTGTTCGCTTGCAATATCAAAAATAATGAAAGAAATACTCAGGTCATCATGAACTTATATTGTATCATTGATACTTGTATTCGCTTTCAACATTTTTAAAGCTCAGTGATGATACAAAGAAAAATCAAAAGATTGTTGAAATGACACTTAGATTTGCATGGTAAAATAGATTTGCATGATAAAATAGATTGCATCCATATTAGTCTTGCATATGCATTTATAGATTGTTTCAAAGCTACCAATTTCAATCTCAAAAGCTACATGTATGCCCTCTCCTCATCATATCACTATCTCTTCAATAATTCTTAGGATAATATATAATTGTTTTCCTAATCACCTCTTTCTGAATCATTTTCTTCAATCATCTCAAATTAATCTTAATCTATTAATTAGCATCCTTGCATTTTGTTCCCAACCTTGTTACAAGCCTTTATCCAATCATTATCATCATCATCGGGATGTATCCTTCCCTATCGGGATGTATCCTTCCCTCATCAACAACACTCTTATCATCATCATCATCATCAATCAATCTTGGCTTGCAACTTGACTGGGGAAACATCATGTTTATCCTTGAATTCATTTGTTCTTACTTTTCATCTTCTCCTTCCATTATCTCTTCCTCATCCCATCTCCTAGCCTATTCATCATTTTGCATCATCAAGTCTCAGTACATTAATCACTCCTATACTGGGGCATATCATATCAATCAAAGAAGTCAAACCACATTGCCCAATCAAATATGAATTAGCTCTGATGAGACTTTGATCAAATCTTGTGAGCATCTATCATTGATCCTCGCCTATCATGAGGTCAATTATCAATCAATCATTGATCCTCGCCTATCATGAGGTCAATCAATCATCAATCTATCATTGATCCTCACCTATCATGAGGTCAATTATCAATCAATCATTGATCCTCTCCTATCATGAGGTCAATCATCAATCAATCATTGAATCTCACCTATCATGAGATCAATAATCTTCTAAGCTATCAGGATCATCAATCATCATCATAATCAACTGGAGGAATCAGTATTTCTTTATCAAGAGATAAATTGTTTCATCATTGTTTCTTCATCAAATCATTATCAAATCATCAAATCATCATGTAAAAATTCAGAAAAATCATAAAAAATTCAAAAATCATCAATTTATCTCCTGAGGGGGCATATATTATTATCATTTCAAAATTCAAATATCTGGGGCAAATCTGGGGCATATTTTAAACTTTTTGTCAATACTGGCAACTATAGCAAAATCATTCTTTGAAGCAATGTGTAAACCCATCACTTCAAAGAGGGGCAAAATGTATACACCTAAAAATGGTCTAATTAATTAAATACATTTATTTGATTAATTAATCTGTTATTCCTCTACTATTAAATAAATAAAAAATATTTATTTATATAGTTCATATTTTATTTCTTCTAATTTCTTCTATTATTCTAATTTTAATTAAATAAGCAAAATTAAATACTTTGTTTTATTTAATTATTATTATCATCAATTTCTCCTATTTTTAAAGATCACATTGTTCTACTTTAATTAAATAAACAAGTCCACATACTTTGTTTAATTTAATTAATCATTCTTCTTCCATATTTAATTTAATAAATAAAGCTTCTATAGTTTGTTTATTTAAATTAATATTCTATTTTCCTCCAAATTTGGAATAAATTAAATAAAATATTCCTAAAATCCTCTAAAATCCTCCACCTCATCAAATCTTAACAATAAAATTGAACTATTCAGTTTTATTAAATATTTCAACAACCAACTCCCGTGCATTCATGGGAATGGCTGTGAAAGGCTGTCACAGGAAAGCCTTTTTCTTCTCTCCTTCTCCTATCCTCTGGCTTGATGTTTTTGTGGGGAGGAACAATCTCCATGGAAATCTCAAGAATCTCCATCTCTCACCACACAATTCCTCAGAGAAAATCCCAGCCTTTTATCCTGTGCCCCTTCATAAATGTGTGTCGTGAAATCTATAAATACAGGTTTCTGGCTATAGGAAAGGGATCCTAATTTGTGCAATCTTACTTTGCAGGTTTTTCAGGCATTCAAGCAATCAAGCATTCAATAAATCAGCAATTGGGATCATTTATCAAGCAAATAGAAGCATTCAGCATTCATAGTTTTACAGTCATGGCTGCAATTACAGTAGAATCATCTTAGTTGCATATAGAAATAGAATTAGCTCAATTCTCATGCTTTAAGTGTCATTTCAACAATCTATTAGCTTACTTAAATATGAGAGCAAAGTAGATTAGAGAAATCTTTAAAGTTAGAGAGCAATAGGACAGATTTTTGAAGGTTCCTGCATTTAAATTAAGTTTAAATCTCTTGAATCTTGATACAATGTCTTATTTAGAAGTGTAGATGCATTTTAGATTGTTTTCCTCATTTTTACACTTTCACTCACATGTGCGCTCCTCCAACTTCTCCCTAGCCACTTTCAAAAGTACATCAATCTTCTTTTTCATTAATATTCCATTAGTTAATACTTTTATTTCTTCTTCATTTATATTGTTTGTTTTTTCCTTCTCAAGGTTTCTTGCATCCTCCTAACCAACATTTTCCTTTCCATCTTCCATTTTCTTCTTATTTTTATTTTCTTCATACTCTACTTCCATGTCAACTTAATGATGTGACAAGGCTTCTTCTTCTTTCAAGGCAACCATATTTTTCCTTCTCCTTTTCTTGACAATCGTCTGCACATGCCACTTCAACTTCTTTTTCATGGGCCAATACCAATCATACTCTTGGCTTCTTTCCTCAATCCATTTCCTACAGTTCTCTAAATCTCTTCTCAACTCAGCCATTTCTTTATCCCACTCCAATTGCTACATTTTCACATTTTTTCTCATTTCTCCTTTCTTCTCAAGACTTTCTTTTATGATATGTTGTTGCATCTTTTATTTTCTCTTTTCCACTTTGTGACACCTCACCTAGGGCTTCTCTCTTTTTCCTCTACCCAATCTTTTGGTACCCAGGTTCTTATTAACCTATCAAACTTTAACACATACTTTTCAAATTCCTACGAGCATAACTGCATTCCACTTCCCAAACCTTTTAGGCTCTCCCAGATCTTTCTCGCTCTGATACAAAATTGATGATAGCTAGTCACAAATGGAAAACAATTCAACAACAAACAATAGGAAACACTTGGATTGATGGGGAATCAAAATGGAAGTTAGCAAGATTGAGAAATCACAACCAATTCACCATGATGGAAATCAAACAATGTTCACCAACAACATAAGCTATGAAATTCAACTACCATTCCAAATAAAGTTATGAGCAACTCAAATGGATGCATTTCTCAATGTTTTCATTGCTTTAATTGGATAGATTAGAATCCATCTACTCCACACATCACTTGTAGCATATAATCCACACTTCCAAGTTACACAATGGTAGAACAACAATGAAACATTTCAAATTTTGCAGTCACAATACAAAGGCATGATGGGACAAGCAATCAAATTTTTTCATCCTTTACACAAAGAAAACTCAACAAAACTGGTTGCATTTCATTCCATTGACTATTCCTTCTATATAGTCATTTCCCCCTCCTCCAAACGTCTACCAACTACCTTCTTCAAAGGCTCGATCTCTCTCCTAGCATCGACTTCCATCTTTATTTCCTCCCATATGATCATCTCTACAACTTAATTAGTCATCCTCTATGCTTCTTTCTCCATCTACCTCCTCTATTCGACCTCACCTATTTTTGACCTTCACTCTCTCTTCACACTGCCTTCCATGATGCCCTTTCTTCCTCCTAGTAAATTGAATTATCAACAAAAATTTGTAACCATTTTCAAATTGAAATTTTTAAATTACATTACCTGTGCCAGTAACAAAAGGTTCCCATGCCCAAAATGCTTGACCCCAAAATGATTAATTCACACCCAAAATTTGAACAAATCAAAACACCAAATAAAACTGAAGGAAAATCAAAATTTCATCAAGTAAAGAATGATGCTCTTGCATCAGACTCCCCAGGGGACAAAAAGATGCATGTTCTCCTGCACATGAGATCTTCATCCATAAATCACCTTCATTCTCTTCTTTCACGTCTTCCAACATCGTTCTGGAACAATGATCATGTGTTCAACCTATTTTTGTTTGTTTTTCTTTTTCTATTTGTATCTTCTCCTTCTTACATCCTTTTCATCTACAAGCCTCCAAAACTCCATCTCTCGTTCATATATATCATTTTCCACATCCTTCTTGTCTTCCACTTTTAAACTCTTCCCTTCAACAATTTCTTTCAAATATTCAAAAGTATCATTACTAAAATCATCAGAAACAACTTGCTTACCATTTACCTCACATGTGTGCTCCTCCAAATTCTCCCAAGATACTCCCAAAAGTACATCAATCTTCTTTTTTGTTGATATTCCATCAGTCAATACTTTTATTTCTTCTTCATGTACATCATCTATTTTTTTCTTCTCAAGGTTTCTTGCATCCTCTTGACCATCATTTTCCTTTCTATCTTCCATTTTCTTGTTATTTTTATTTTCTTTAGACTCTACTTCCATGTCATTTACACAAGCTTCTTCTTCTTTCAAGGAAACCATAATTTTCCTTCTCTATTTCTTGAAAATCATCTACACAAGCCACTTCAACTTCTTTTTCATGGGCCAATACCAATCATACTCTTAGCTTCTTTCCTCAATCCATTTCCTACACTTCTCTAAATATCTTCTCAACTCAATCATTTATTTATCTGACTCCAACTACTACTTTTTCACATTCTTTGTCATTTCGCCTTTCTTCTTGAGACTTTCTTTTACGATATGTTGTTGCATCTTTTATTTTCTCTTTTCCACTTCGTGATACCTCTCCTAGGGCTTCTCTCTTTTTCCTCTACCCATTCTTTTGGTACCCAGGTTCTTATTAACCTGTCAAAATTTAACACACATACTTGTGAAATTCCTAAAAGCGTAACCATATTCCTCTTCCCAAACCTTTTAGGCTCTCCCAAATCTTTCTCACTCGGATACCAAATTGATGATAGCCAGTCACAAATGGAAAGAAATTCAATAGCAAACAACAAGAAACACTTGGATTGATGGGGAATCAAAATGAAAGTCAACAAGATTGTGCAATCACACCAATTCACCATGATGGAAATCAAACTATGCTCACCAACAACATAAGCTATATAATTCAACTATCATTCCAAATAAAGTTGTGAGCAACTCAAATGGATGCATTTCTCATTGTTTTTATTGGATAGGTCAGAATCCATCGACTCCACACATCACTCATAGCAAATAATCCACATAGCCAAGTTGCAGGATGGTAAACAAGAATGAAACATTTCAAATTTTGTAATCACAATACAAAGGCATGATGGGATAAGCAATCAAATCATTTTTGAACCTTTACACAAATAAAACAAAACAAAACCGGTTTCCTTTTTTTCCACTGACTTTTCCTTCTATATAGTCATTTTTCCCCTCCTCCAACTGTCTACTAACTTCCTTCTTCAAAGGCTCGATCTCTCTCCTGGCGTCAAATTCCATCTTTATTTTCTCCCATATGATCATCTCTGCAACTTAATCAATCATCCTTTGTGCTTCTTTCTTGGTCTACCTCCTATGTTCAACCTCACCTATTTTTGGCCTTCACTCTCTCTTCCCATTGCCTTCCACAATGCCCTTCCTTCCTCCTGGTAAAATGAATTATCAACAAAAAATTGTAAATATTTTCAAACTAAAATTTTTAACTTTCATTACTTGCGCTAGTAACTATAGGTTCCTACACCCAAAATGCTTGTCACCAAAATGGTTAATTCACACCCAAAATTTGAACAAATCAAAACACCAAATAAAACTAAATGTAAATCAAATTTTCATCAAGTAAAGAATGATGCTCCTGCATCAAAAACCTCCATACTTTTCCATTGGTCATGTAAATCACCCTCATACTTGCAACAATCATAAATATATCACATAAAATAGCTAAAGTAATAATCAACATAATTATCTCAATGCAAAAAAAATCATTATAATAATTTAAATCTAATTATGATAGTCACAAACATATATAATTCCCTCATAACATTAGTATTTTATATAATTTATTTCTATTTTCCATCATATCATAAATTAAATCTGTATAATAAACACAACTCTATATTGAACACACATAACCAAATAATATGAATAAATCTGATCTGATGTTAGGATCTAGGACTGTTGCATGTGAATAATAACTTTCACAACGATTAAATTGAAGGTCTTGAAAATGTAATTACGTAATTTAAAATGCTTAAATAATCAAAGCAATAATAAAGTGATGAACAGAATATAAGAGAGATAAAAGAGAGAAGACAAAACACAAGTTGATAACAGAGTTCTCCAATATGGCTATGTCTCCAGGTCCCTCTCCAATAGAGTGGTTGATCCTTGATTATGCTCCAATAAAGATTACAAGGCTTCAACTGAACAATGTCGAATCTCCTGGTTTACAAGAGTTACAAAGTTCCTCTCCTTCAAGTGCAGCAGAATAACACTTATTTGAAGCACAGAGTTGAACACATAAACTCTCCATGAAAATTCTCTCCAAAAATCACCACCTCTAAGTCACCACTTGGTTATCCCAAGTCCTAAGTTCCCCCCTTTTTATACATAATTTTCCCATATGGGGTTAAACCACCATATTTAATAAAATAACCCCCTTACAACAAATTTCCCTTATTTTTACAAACAAAACAATAATCTCAACCATTACCCCCTTAAAAAAACAAATTCTTCCATTCGGGTTCCATATTGTTTATTTATTTTTGTATTTTCCCGTAGGAAAGCCATTTAGAGGTCAATTATTTTTAATATTAGTTTTAACAACTATAATAAAACCAAACTATCTCTCGTATATTCATGGCCCTCATAATTTTTGGCTACAAAAATTATAAGGATTAAATTTGTTTTAAGTTTGGAGGTTAACTTTAATTTTAGTTTTAAAATATCTTTTATGAGAATCTTTTTGATATTTTAAGCCCCTTAAAAATATCATTTAAATCCATTAAAATCTTTTAAAATCCTCTAAAAATCTTTTAAGATCCTTGAAAATCTTAAAGAATCTTTATAAATCTTTATAAATCCCCTTAAAAATCTCGTAGTATGGGCTTTTAAAACTTAAAAGGTTTAATAATTTAAATATAAGGGAATTCAGCTTTTAAATTCTATTTTAAATAGTCATGTCATCTTTTTTTCCAAGTCATCATTCTTGCCACGTCATCATTCCTGCCACATCATCATGGTCAACCCTCAACTTTGATCGACCATAACTTTCACGTACGAACTTGGATTTGGTCCATTCAAAATGCGTCAAAAATCTCTTGACAAGATCTTCGACATGGTGATGAAATATGGAGCATGTGGAACACTTCAATTTTTCACAAAAAGTATCCACCTAGATTAATCCTCGCCACTAGAGAGCTTTTGGACCTCCAAAAGTTACTTTTATTTAGAATTTAAGTGAGGGCATGGCCTCCCCACTTGTCCTATATCACCTGTCCATCTATACACCTAGCTCAACACCACAATCAGGACTACAACAATATTGTTAAACACATACATCATTCTATCACTTCCATAAGCATCTACATCAACTGTTATAGCCATTAACCAATAAACACTGACTAATATCAAGCTAAATAACAACACAGATATGAAAGAGAATGAATCAACAACATGTCTATCTTTCACAACAGGAACATTTTTACCCAAAGGAATCTCCAAATTCCCAATCAAAAGTTGCAAACTTGGATCATTACTGCTTTCATTCACTGTTTCCTCATGTTGTATTGTTGGTGTATCCTGCAACATCTGATTAGGCCTAATTACCTCAAGTTCATGTCTAGAACCACCTGAATTAATAAACATAAGAGACAAATCTTTACTTGCATTAATCACCCTTTTCAACTCCTTGTGTTTGCAAAAGATCTATTAGTCTTTATTTTGTGAGAATGTACAATATACCTAATACCATCTTTAAACAAGTGGTAATGATTAAATTCCTTTTAGAAAATAGCCTTCCAATCATATAAATAAGGGCTACCCAACACTATCCCACATATACCTAGTGGAACCACATCAAACTGTACCTCATCAACAAACTTACTTGTGATTGCGAATCTCAAAATGCACTGCCTTGTTACTTGCAATTCATTATTTTCGCAAACCCAACCTAGTGGATAAGGTTTCTTATGTTGTGTATTTTTCAATTCCAGGTTCCTTACAACATCTTCAAAAATTAAGTTAACTTGAGATCCACTATCTATGAGTGCGTCAATTTTAGTATGTTTAGCAACAACCCTTATGTGAAAAAGCTCATTTCTTTTCTTATCTTTAGGGACATCATAAACTTGAGAAGTAGAATTACAACTAGCACTGAAACATTAGAAGCTTTACCTTTCAATCCCATTGTTGTTATCTTAGTTTCATCTTCAGACTCTAAACCAAGATCCATAACAACATTTGTGGACTCCTTCTTACCTTTATGTTTATGAGCCCATTTCGGCTTCAATTCAGGATGCAACTGCTAGCAGTGATCATCATGACCTTTCTTGTCACAATGAGAGCATGAGAGCTTATCATCCTTCTTCTTAATGGTAGTTTTCTTCTTCCCCTTTCCTGTATCTTCAGATTTACCTTCAGACTTAGATGGCTTCTTGTCAGAATTATCAATGAAAGTACTCTTACCTCTTGACTCCAAGTGTGTGGCTTGAACACATACTTCATTCAGATTACAAGGATTCAAAACCAAAATAGAATGTCTTAGATAAGAATGAAGACCACCTATGTACTTAAGCAAGGTATCCTAGGTGTACAATGGAACATTCAATGCAATAGCCCTTTTCTTGAATTCATGGGTGTACTCTTGGACAGTTTGACCTTTCCCTTGCCCAAACATTTTCCAGTCCTTCATTAATTGATGCATATGGTCTAGGGGATAAAATTGCTTCTTAAGAGCATTAACAAATTCTTCCCAAGTTAAATTGACTCTACCATGTAGTGAAATTTTTTCCCGAGTTCTACTCTCCCACCAGGTGAGAGTTGTTCCTCCAAATCGAAGAGTAGCTAACTAGATCCTAGAAGCATTATCAAAGAGATTTTGAACTCTACAATACACTTCTACTTGTTGAACCCAATCATCTAATTTCTCAGCATCTAATTCCCCACAATACTTAGGTAGATCAAATTTTACATCCAATTTAAGTTTAGGCTTATGTGCAACCTTGAAAGGACTAGCAGAAGTAGAATTAGTAGAAGAAGAAGGAGAAGACAGAGAAGATGGAAAAGAAGGAATTTTTGGAGGCTCATCACCACCTCTTGGTCTTTTCCCTTTGTCCTTCTGATCCACATGCTTTTCTCACTTCGACGAATCTCCTTTTTCGCACTTCTTCCTTTCCATCTTTTCTCGCCTTTCCTGAAAAAGAACTACCATTTCCTTCATTTCGAGAAAGGATTTTTGAAAAATCTTCTCATCAAGCTCTAAACTTTTTCCAGCTTCCGATCCTTCCATCCTTGGCAAAGTTCTTTGTTTACCAATCTTAGGATTGTATTATGCAAGTGTGCCTTCACCTCATTGTTTCCTAGATCGTGTTATCATTCACCTCTACAAACACTAGTCACAACAAAGCTCTGATACCACTTGATCTGATGTTAGGATCTAGGACCGTTGCATGTGAATAATAACTTTCACAACAATTAAATTGAAGGTCTTGAAAATGTAATTACGTAATTTAAAATGCTTAAATAATCAAAGTAATAATAAAGTGATGAACAAAATATAAGAGAGATAGAAGAGAGAAGACAAAACACAAGTTGATAACGGAGTTCGCCAATATGGCTACATCTCCAGGTCCCTCTCCAACAGAGTGATCGATCCTTGATTGTGCTCCAATAAATATTACAAGGCTTCAACTAAACAGTGTTGAATCTCTTGGTTTACAAGAGTTACAAAGTTCCTCTCCTTCAAGTGTGGCAGAATAACACTTCTCTGAAGCACAGAGTTGAACACATAAACTCTCCATGAAAATTCTCTCCAAAAATCACCACCTCTAAGTCACCACTTGGTTATCCCAAGTCCTAAATTCCCCCCTTTTTATACATAATTTTCCCATATGGGGTTAAACCACCATATTTAATAAAATAACCCCCTTACAACAAATTTCCCTTATTTTTACAAACAAAACAATAATCTCAACCATTACCCCCTTAAGAAAACAAATTCTTCCATTCGGGTTCCATATTGTTTATTTATTTTTGTCTTTCCCCATAGGAAAGCTATTTAGAGGTCGATTAGTTTTAATATTAGTTTTAACAACTATAATAAAACCAAACTGTCTGTATATTCATGGCCCTCATAATTTTGAGCTATAAAAATTATAAGGATTAAATTTGTTTTAAGCTTGGAGGTCAACTTTAATTTTAGTTTTAAAATATCTTTTATGAAAATCTTTTTGATATTTTAAGCCCCTTAAAAATCTCATTTAAATCCCTTAAAATATTTTAAAATCCTCTAAAAATCTTTTAAGATCCTTGAAAATCTTAAAGAATCTTTAAAAATCTTTACAAATCCCCTTAAAAATCTCGTAGTATGGGCTTTTAAAACTTAAAAGGTTTAATAATTTAAATATAAGGGAATTCAGCTTTTAAATTATATTTTAAATAGTCATGTCATCTTTTTTTCCACGTCATCATTCTTGCCACATCATCATGGTCAACCCTCAACTTTGACCGACCATAACTTTCACGTACAAACTCAGATTTGGTCCGTTCAAAATGCATCAGAAAGCTCTTGACGAGATCTTTGACATGGTGATGAAATATGGAGCATGTGGAACACTTCAATTTTTCACGACAATTATCCACTTGGATCAAAATCAAATCATCATAATAATATTATAAAAAAAATTAACCTAACTATAATACAATCACCAAGAATATAATATAATCTAATCATAATAAAAAATTAAAAGAATATTAATTAACATAATGCAGAAACTAATGAGTAGCAATTTTGAAAGAAATTGTATTAAGTACAAAAATATTTTTTTCTAGGAAAGGATGGGCCTCATAAAATATTTCTGCTTGGTTTGTAATGGATCCCAAACCTAATCATTTATATCCTATAGTGAAGTTCAAAGTGGACCTAAAGTAATGAAACAAAGACGAGATTCATCAACCTCTAAATGATGACTACAAGAGGAACAAGGTGAATCCTCATTATCACTGTAGCATATAAAGTTGAGGAAGAAGACTCCTCATTCTTAGGACTTTTTCTAAGTGGATATGAATCCTTAAAAGAACTATCATTGAGCCCACGTGGCTAAAATGAAAATGCAGAAGGATGATATTGAGAAGTGGAAAGAGTGAAACTCAAAGAGAACTCCTCAAATAAAATACTCATTCTAATAAAAAACTCAGGTGAAGTAGAGTTGAATAGCTAATAATCTTTAACACCATTTTAATAACCTACACATATGCAAGGACTACTCTATAGATCTATGTCTTCACACTTATTTGTTGGAATGTTGGCCCATGTAGAAGAACATGAAACTCTAACATTATTAACTATTGGATTTCAACCACTTAAAGCTTCAAATGGGTTGACTTCCTTCAATAATTGATGACAAATGTGGTTTTGGATATAGCAATAATAATCTATGGTCTTTGCCTAGTACTAAGGTACAATATATTTGGAGTTTACTATATAATTTCCATTTCATTCTAGTTCATTTTCTTTCATTCTACTACATAGTTATCTAAGTATCATATAGAATTATGTGCTACAAATAAATCCTCTTTGAAGTTCAAAACTACTCAAAATGATGGTTGGAATACTCACCACTATTATTTTTGCATTCAAAGCCTTGGTGGTTTTTCATAACTATTTATATATAAAAAATCAAGTACATAAATTTCTCAAAAACCTTGGACTTATGTCATAGAAAGTACTCCCAACCATGCCAACTTTTAGACCTTTGTGAATTATTATTTTATTGGGGAATAAATTATAAGTTGGGAACCATCCAACTTCTCCTATTACAATGAATGATATGGATAATATACTTTGTTCTAGCATTATTGGGAGCATAATGTATGTTATGGTTTATAAGAGACCATATATTTCCCAATAAATGGTATTCCTTAGCTATTTCATGGTTAATACTGGAATAGTGCATTAGGATGTAGTGAAGAGGGTTTAATTTTTCCAATATATAAGTAGAGTACCTAGAAACTACTCATTGTGATAAGGAATTTATTTGTCTTAAGTATTTATGTTTAAATGTGGGTCTTAGTCGAAGAGCTATTATAGATTTATTTGATAGTCAGAGTGCCATATGTTTGGCAAATAACTTGGAATTTCATGCAAGTAAAAGCATAATGATTTTTACTACTATTTTTTTGTGACATGGTAGAGGATGGGAGGATGATGCTAGAGAAATTTGATACTTTGAAAGATGTAGATGAATTAATAAAGCTAGTGAGCACACATAAGTTCAAATGGTGCTATGATTCATGGACCTCTCATCCCCTACAAATTAATTCAAATGTTTTGGTACTCCCTTTTCTCTTGCAAGTAGTTAAAAAATGGGATAATTTTAGGAAAGGTTTCTCAACATTTCTCCTAATGCCGAGTATATAGAGAATGTATTTTTAAGACTATGAACCATAAACTTATTTTTTGGGGTATATACTTTATTTTTGGGAAAAATAAATTTTCCAAGCTATTTGTTAGTGCTTTTAATTATGTATTTTATGTAAATATTTTTAATCTCTAAAATTTAAAAAAAAGGGCCCCAAATACCTCTTACATCAAAAGTTATGGTCTATGAAATTTGGACGTCCTGGATTGAAAATGTAGAAACATGATATCATACATAGAAAATAGTTGTAAGAGGAAGTTACACTTATTTCTCAACTTATGATGTGTGTTACAAAACATAATATGAAATGTTTTAATTGATGTAATGAAATACAAAATAAAATTATATATTTGGAGAGTGGATAATGGCACGCTTATGATAGGTGGAAGGAATTTGTTATTTTTAACCTATGAACTCATCTTAAGATTTGGGTATTCTTTTTCTAACTAGGTATTTAGGCACCACTTTTTTGGGTGGTTTTAGGTATTTTTTTGTAATTACCATTTTACGGTTTCATGTACTACTTTTCCTATGTAAATTATTCTTAAAATGGAGGTTTAGGTAGTGATTTGGTAAGTACTATACTTTATATAAGTACTCTAGATCTATAGTTGCTGATAATACTATAAAGGGTTTCTCTACTATTGTATTGTAATTATGTTTATTTTATTGAATAATGCATTGGGCTACTTTGTATTATGGTTTTTTCCTCCCAAAAGGGTTTTTCCCCATGTACACTTGTGTTATTGTAGGATTTTTTATATATTTCATATTATTTTTTATCCTCTATAATTGTTAACATATAAAATTAACATAATTATATCCTCTAATATCAATAAATAGGAAGAATTTATGTACACCTTTATTCCTTTTAGGCTTAACTAGAAAAGATAGGGATCTAGCCTTGCAATCTTATAGATTGATTCATAGATTTATCCCACATCTATGAGGATTTCCATATCTAGTGGTCATGTGTGGCATATTTATCCTAAATAGATATTTAGAACATAAAAAATTCTATCATTCCCAATAGGACTTTGAGTCTCACATCGAATAGGATTTTTTGTGAGATCTCATTTACCTACCTTTTGAAATTAAAATTTGATCGTGACCACCTAGTGACTCTACATGCAAGAAAACGGTACCTCGAGGTTTTTAGAGTATTTATAGATATTAAGTTTAATTTATGCCCTCAACCCCAAATTCTTTCAATTTCTTTAACTTAAAAAAATAGCAAGTCAAAACTAGCCTAAGGATACCCTAGTTCAAATTCTTTAGCACACCCATAACCCAATAAAATCTTGCAACTATGGCCCAACTAGATTACCAACCCTTTAACCATAAAATAATGGTGGTATTTTAGATATTCCATCTATTTGGAATTCTTTCCATCTATCTAACCTAAATTCCCATCCATCTTACACTTGGAATAATATTATAAATCTTTTTGAATATTTATATAATATTGCCAAATTATGTGCACGTCATAAGGAAACACAAGAGGATGTGGTAGTATGGTTGTTAGTATCATCTTTCAAGGGAAAATAATTATATTGTTAATTAATTTATCCCCAATTTTTTTATAATATCATAGGATGGTTTTGGTGATAATTGTATAAACTAATAGAGAAAAGGGAGATAATCTCTCCAAGCTACAATAGTTTACTACATTTTAGAGAGCTCTAATGGACACTATCTTTAATGTGTAGAATATTATTCACAAAAAATAGAATATAATTCCCCTTGACCATATGAGGCCTCCTTCATAATTGGTATTCTTATACTACTTAAATTCATTCAATGCTAATATTGTAGTAATGATTAAATATATGGGTGGTTATGACTTGTGAATAGCCTATAGTATAGTTGTAAGGAAATAAAATAATTTGATCCAAGAATGTAAATTATCTCTTGTACGCACAATTTATACATTTATCAATATGTATTGCCCTCCTAATAAAATTCCTCAAGACACTCTAGCCCCTATTCCTAAATCCATTCAAGTTATGTCCAAAATTTATAAGGAGATAGATGAAATGAATATCCTTCTTAGAACCATTATTGATGAGTTAAATATCCTAAAAAGATATTTTTGTGTCCCCTCTTAGGCCCTATAAAATTAGTCAAGGCTCTAGGCCTCTCTCCCAATACCAAAGCCAACAAAGTTAGTATCAAGTTTGCTAAGAACCTAGGTCCTAGATAGTTCCAATATAGCAACCTTTGCAAAAAACCACCACTTAATCCCACAAGAGATTATTTTCTAGCTCAAATTAATTTCACTGATGGTGAGGGTATGTGGTTCTATCCATGTGTTGATTATCATATTCCAATTTACTACGCAAGGGATAAGCCTCAAAAAGCTATAGTAAAAGAAAGAAAACATGTGTCCTTGAGCATATAGGTTCAAGGATTCTCGCTTGAACTATTCATATCAAGGTAACAACTATCAGTGCATACACCTAAAGAAACCCTTGTTACATGGTATGAAAATTAAGTTTTTTGTAATAATGAAGTAGAAACCCATTAGGAAAACTAATGGTTCAATATAATTACTTGACTTGAGAAAACAAGAGAGCATTGAGAGAATAACTTAAGTTTGATCAATTAAGGAAAAATATTCAAATAACACTACTAGTTTAGAATAATATTTCTTTCACCATCCATAAACAATAAATTAATAGGCACAATGTGAACAAATGAAAGGTAACTTTCTCATTGGTTGAATGACCAATAAATCAATGGGTTTTGTGTCCACCAAATATTCAAGGTACTACACCTTTTAGTGGCATAAATATGTGATATATCATATCAATATGATAACAAATTAACTTTTTCAAGAATAAAGAAAATAACTAATTGTGATCCCTCAAAAGAAAATATTGCAAGAAAAGCAGCCTACAATTCTAAAAGTAATTGAACATGACCTATGTTATCTTAAAACTTCCCTATTGTACCTTACTTGAACCACTGGAAGGAATTTTATATATAATTGTATGATATATTGATGATCTAGAACCTTTATTATGCCTAAAAGTGTAGCTAATGCTTTTAATCTAGTATATGAACTTATGGCCATCTATTTAGATGGTAAAAAATTTCAATACTATAGGGGTCATTAGAAACCTCATTCGTACTATTTATTATTTTCCTAAAATAACCATACTCTAATATATTGTAATATTTTAAATACTATCCATTTTTTCAAGCTATGTTGATCCTAAGACTTCACATTAAAATTTAGAGGTTAGTAACCCTTGACTAGAAACCCACATATTTTTAACAATAAGATATGGATCCAAAGTGAAAATTTCCTATTGTAGTGTTGAAAAATGTACTCCTTTACCTTTCACACTATGTTTAGGTCCTTTAACTTAAATTGGACTTAATTAAGCCTCTAATTGGACCAATTTTGCATCTACAAGCCTAATTAATTGCAATTTCCAAAAGGGGGCATGTATAAGATCATGGGGATCCAAAAAGTGGCAATGAGGAAAAAATGCATTTTTAACTCGCCAAAATCACAAAAAACAATGTTGACTTTTTGTATGGGTTGGGTACAACCGTTTTGGTAATACCAAACCGAAATAGATATTCATTATAAATGGATATTCATTTCCCGAAATTAATTTTCATCAATTTATGCAAACAAAATGGATGAAACAAAACAGATATCCATTTCCATTTTGAAAAGCCCAAAAGACACACTTTAGTAAAATGGGCATAACATTTGTGTTTCTCATCGAAATTTCAACTTTTTATAGGCATTGGAAAGGTGATTGAGAGCTCTATGCAATGGACTAGGTGGTCTTATATTGTATACAAAAAAATAATTCTAATTATTTGAACTTCATATTTCATTTTTGAAACATCAAATGCTCACTACTTTCACATTCAAAGTCTCCTTTTCATTATTTTTTTGTAACACTCATCTCAAAATACTTGAAACATCATAAAAAGTAATGAATAATAAAATATTTATGTTTTTTGTAGTAAGAAGATGAACAAATCTTCATAAATCATCATATCTCTTTGTCCCTTTCTCTACCTCTCTATATATCACTATGTCTCCCCTTAAGCTCTAGACCTATCCCTCCCTCATTTCTTCTCTCTTTTTCCCTCTTTACACCTATCTTTCTCACTCTCTCTCCTTGAGCTCTAGAACTATCTCTCTACCTCTCTCTCCATCCTTCCTTCTCTCTCTCTATCTCTCCCACTCCCTCTCTCTCAGGTCCCTCCCACTCCCTCTCCCTCTCTCTCCCTCTCCCTCTCTCTCTCCCTCTCTCTCCCTCCCTCCCTCCCTTTGATGTATCTCTTCTTCTTAAGTCTCTCTCTCCCTCTTAGGTCTCTCTCTTAAGTCTCTCCCACTATCTCTCTTCCTCTTAGGTCTCTCTCTCAAGTCTCTCCCACTCCCTCTCTCTCTCTCAATCTCTCACTCACACTCACACTCTCTCCCTCTCAGGTCTCTATCTCCCACTCTCTATCCCTCTCTCCCTCTCATTATATCTCCCTCTCCCTCCCTCCATCTCACTCTCTCCCTCTTAAGTCTCTCTATCCCCCCTCTATCTCTCCCTCTCCCTCTCAAGTCTCTCTCTCTTGTCCACCACTCCCTCTCCATCTCTCTCTCTCTCTCTCCTTTCCTCTTCCTGATTCAGTCTTCTCTCCCACTCTCCCTTCCTCCCTTCCCTCTAACTGTCACTTCCCTCCTCTCTCTCCCCCCATCTCAAGCTACTTAATGGAGAGAGATAGAGAGAGATAGAGGAGGGAGGAAGAGAGACTTGGAGAGGGAGAGATAGATGGAGGGGAGGGAAAAGATAATTTGAGTAGAGAGCTATGGGGGGGAGGGAGAGAGAGGGAGAGAGGGGGAGAGAGAGAGTGTTATCTAGTTAGGATGGGAACACCTAAGAGAGAGAAGGAGTGGGAGAGAGAGACCCGAGAGGGAGGTGGAAAGTGAGTGAGAGAGAGAGAGAGAGGTAATTGGAGAAACTTGAGAGGGAGAGAGAGGGAAAGAGGGAGATGGAGAGTGAGAGGAATATGGAGAGGGAGAGAGAGAGAGAGAGGGAGGAGGGAAGGACCCGAGAGAGAGAGACTTGAGAGAGAGAGAGACTTGAGAGGGAGAGAAAGAGAGAGAGGGGAGGGAGAGGAGAGGGAGAGAGACCTTGAGAGGGACCCAAGAGGGAAATGGAGAGAGAGTGTGAGAGAGAGAGAGAGAGCGAAAGTGAGAGAGAGAGAGAGAGACCTTAAGAGGGAGAGACAGAGATAGAGGGAGGCAGAGGGATAGATAACTGAGGAGGAGAGATAACTGAGAGGAGAGAGGAGAGAGAGGAGAGAGAGAGAGGCAGAGAGAGAGAGAGAGAGAGAGAGAGAGAGAGAGAGAGAGAGAGAGAGAGAGAGAGAGAGAGAGAGAGGACAGACACCTGAGGAGGAGAGAGAGATAACTGAGGGCAGAGACGGGCAGAGGAGAGAGAGAGAGAGAGAGAGAGAGAGAGAGAGAGAGAGAGAGCTATCTTAGCCCCTAGGGTGGAAGGAGACAACTGAGAGAGAGAGAGAGAGGGAGTGGGAGTGGAGAGACCCAAGAGGGAAACGAGGAGAGAGACCTAAGAGGGAGATCCCAAAAGCAAGGAGTGGCGGGAGAGAGAGGGATGAGGGAGATGGAAAGTGAGAGGAGGACAGAGGGAGAGAGAGAGAGGAGTGGGAGGGAGAGACCTGGAGAGGGAGAGAGGAAGAGAGAAATAGAGTGGGAGGGAGAGAGAGAGAGAGAGAGAGATCTAGCTGGGTGGGAAGGATAAAAATGAGACAAAGACAAAAAGAGAGAGAAATATAGTTGTGGTGGGAAGGATAAACTTGAGAGAGAGAGAGGTAGTGGGAGAGAGAGAGAGAGACCTAAGAGAGAGAGAGACTTGAGAGGGAGAGATAGTGATAGAGGAAGAGGGAGAGAGACTTGAGAGGGAGAGAGTGAGAGAAAGAGACTTGAGAGTGTGAGTGTGTGAGAGAGAGTGTGGGAGAGACCTAAGAGGGAGTGAGAGAGACCTAAGAGAGAGATAGAGACTTCAAAGAGAGGTAGAGAGAGAGAGGGAGAGAGAAAAGGATATGGAGAGGGAGAGAGAGAGAGAGGGAGAGGGAGAGAGAGAGAGAGGGAGAGGGAGTGGGAGGGACCTAGGAGCAAGAGAGGAAGTGGGAGAGAGAGAGATAGATAGAGAGAGAGAGAGAGTTGAGAGAATTGAGAGGGAGAGAGGGAGAGAGAGAGTGGGAAAGAGAGAGAGAGAGGGAGAGAATGTGAGTGTGAGTGTGAGTGACATATTGAGAGAGAGGGAGTGGGAGAGACCTGAGAGAGAGAGAGACCTAAGAGGGAGAGGGAGTCAGAAAGACTTGAGAGAGATACCTAAGAGGGAGATAGAATTAAGAGGAAGAGAGACTTTAAAGGGAGGGATAGAGAGAGAGAGAGGGAGAGGGGAGATGGAGAGAGAGAGAGAGAAGGAAGGAAGGAAGAATGGAGAGAGAGGTAGAAAGATAGGTCTAGAGCTCAAGGAGAGAGAGTGAGAAAGATAGGTATAAAGGGGGACAAAGAGAGGAGGGAGGGATAGGTCCAGAGCTTAAGCGGAGACATAGTGATATATAGAGAGGTAGAGAAAGGGACAAAGAGATATGATGATTTATGAAGATTTTTTCATCTCCTTACTACAAAAATATAAATATTTTATATTCATTACTTTTTCTAATGTTTCAAGTATTTTGAGATGAGTGTTATAAAAAAATCATGAAAAGGAGACTTTACATGCAAAAGTAGTGAGCATTTGATGTTTCAAAATTGAAATATAAATTTCAAATGATTATAATTATTTTTTGTGTATAATATAGAAACACCACCTATTCCATTGTGTATAGCTCTCAATCACCTTTCCAATGCTTATAAAAAGTCAAAATTTTCATAAGGAACACAAAAGTTATGCCCATTTTACTAAAGAGGATTTTTTAGGTCTTCAAAACAGATATCTGTTTCAAATGGATATCTGTTTTGTTTTTCAAAATGGATATCTGTTTCAAACGAATATCCATTTTGTTTTTCAAAATGGATATATGTTTCAAACAAATATCCATTTTGTTTTTCAAAAAAATGGGTCCCCGCTTTCCAAAACGAATATCTCTTTTGAAAAACAAAACATATATCCATTTTGAAACTGAAACAAATATCCATTATGTCTGAAAAAATTTGCAGCCTTGGGATTTCCCTCAAATTTTCCTTGGTTTTTGGCTTGGGATTTCCAAGCCTGGAAAGTCAACTAAAAAATGTGTTTACAAAAATTCCTTAGTTTTCCCACTTTCCAAAACGGTTCAAAACAGATATCTGTTTTGAAACTGAAACATATATCCATTATGTCTGACAAAATTTGCAGCCTTGGGATTTCCCTCAGGTTTTCCTTGGTTTTTGGCTTGGGATTTCCAAACCTGGAAAGTCAACTTAAAAATGTGTTTACAAAATTTCCTTAGTTTTTCGAAGTTCGCCCTTGTGGCTGACGACTATTTTAATCCAAATTTCATGAAATGAAAAGGGTTTATAGAAAAATTGTTAGCTTTCCACCAATATAAGTTGTGCCCTATTTTAAATTTAATAAATAATTATATTGATTTTCTACATACATTATGACTAAAGTCTTGATTGATGGGTTGATAGAAAAACTTCTATAACTTTTAAACTACTTAACATTTTTCAAACCTACAAGATGTGTCACATTCTATGCTTTGCATACTATAGGATTAAAAAAAAAAAAAACATAAAGTTTTGACCAGGTTATGGTGGTCAGACACACATGTTTTAATAATTGTGAAATGTTCTAATAAAAAAACCATAACTAATTATTTACATGGAAAAAAATTACAAAAAAAAATCTGGCACATCCGGGCATGTGTCCTCTACATATATTGAAAGGTTTAGAAAAAAAAATATTTTTTTCTTGTACTTAGGGTGGTCAGACATACACCTGCTTCTTATCCTTTTCCTGAAAATTTAGTACCACTATATTGAAATTTCAATTTTTTGCAAAATAGATTTACTTTTTTCCAAAAAAGGACTAGTAGCCTAGAAACTACATTCAATTTTCTACAACTTTTGTTCTTACATATTTTTCAAATTATGTTAATATACTATTCAAATTTTTATGTCAAGTTTCCTAACTCTGTTTTTCTAAGTTTTCATCGCCACTTAGAGGCCTAGTTTGGGCCCCCATGATCCTGCATTGACCCAAGGGGAATCAGTGTTTAATTAATGCAATTATCATTTTTAGCACCCTAAAATGAATAGGTCCTAGCAATTTAGGTTAGGACCCATTCACCCTTGGGCGAATGGGTCCCCTTTAGTAACTACTAAATTCAAATTTTAAATATGTTTTTGGCGGTCTTTTTATGATTCCAAATTCAAATTCAAATGTTGGCTTGTAATGTTTAATTTTTAGGAAATTAGAAAATTGTCTATAAAAGCAAGGTCTTAGGAAATTCATGAGAGCATCAATTCAAGTTTTACAAGAGCTTAGATTATTGTCAAAGGTGTTCAAGAGCAGATATCTCAAGCGTTTGTTGCAACATTCAAGATCTCAAGCATCATGTCAAAGTTATTAAGCATCATGCATGTTTTTGGAGCTAACATTGTGATGTAGGTTTCAAGCATTCGAATCAAATTTCAAGCATCAAGATCACATCACCAATCAAGCCATTTCATGCAAGATCAAGACCTTGGAGAGATCTACTAAGATTCAGTCCTTCAAGGGTTTGGTGAGTTGCAACATAGTAATTGTTCATTCATCATTCATTTCATGTTTCATTTCAATTCAAGGTTTAATTACCAAAGTAGCTCACCAAAAACAAAAAAAATTGTTTGTTGTGTGTTTTGTAGATCTTAGGTTGAAGAAGGATTGAAGATCTATCAAAAGAGAAAAATTGCAAAAGTTGTCAAAGTTGTCGGCAAGCCACAAAAACTCACTTTCAAAATATATTTCTAAATTTCTGACTATTAAACCTGGAGGAATCCAAAGTGTAGACCAAGGACTAGAGGACTATGAAATCAATTTTAAGACCCATTCACCCTTGGGCGAATGAGTCCCAGGAGGACACTCAACACAACCTTTTTGTGATAGGTGCATATAATCAAGCCCTTCTCATATCTGCAATTTCTTTCTGGATTCTATCATATTAAGATTTAATTTAGAGGGTTCATGTGTTGCATTTCTTAATTGCATTCATTTAGTATTTTTCATTCATCTCCCAAAAGTACACTTCAGGCTGATTTACCCCATCCTAAGTCAAGGAAAACAACAAGATCTCCACCAAGATTGACTCACCTAAGGGTTGAAAGTCAATCTTTCCCTAGGGGATCTCTTTTTCCTAATGAAACTAGGAAGGAAAGTGTAGGTGCATCATCCCATTCCATATTTTGGTCCACCACATTTTCCAATATTTCACCTACTAAGACAATTATGATCCAACATGTTGAACATGACTCTAATCTAGAAATAGAAGGTCCAAATCTCTATTAATTTTTGAAGAAAAGTCCTCTCAATCTTGTTAGTGTGGAAAGAGTTGTTAATAATCTAGTTAGGTTTTAGGCTATCTAGGATAGTCCTACTCTCACTACTCTTAAGTTAACTTGGGAGACATCTCACTTTTTGTCTCACCTCATGGGGTATTTCCAAGTTTCTCAACACTTTTCCATAGATTCTTACATGTGCTTCATTTTTGGATGGGTGTTAGAGTTTCACTCCTACATTGTCACCTCCTCATCCTTGCCTTTATATGCAAGGATATTTTGTACATGTCACATGTTTCTTATTATATTCACTCATTTCTCATATTTCTCATTTGTGGAAGTGTGTTTGATCTTGTAAGTGATCTTGGCTGCTACAACACAGGGGCCTTATTTTTCATTTTTTAGAGTTAAGGAGTGTGTCATCACATGGTTATGTGAATGCTTCCTTAGTTTCAGTAGAGTAGTGGAGAAACCTTCTATTTTTAGTTGGTAATAATTTGTGATATTTTGGTACTTGTGTAGAGCACCATGTACATTTTTCAGCAATGTACTCTAGATCACTAATGTATTGTTTTTATGCTCCTTGATCACAGTAATATTTATGTCTTCAACTTCACAAAGTGTGTTTTCCTCCATGTCATATATGTGTATTCATAGTTGAGTAGCATACTTGATGTCACTCATGCAATTTTTTATATCTCTTATGTTCATATATAGTATTTTCAGGTTCATTGATACCAACAAACCTCATCACTTTATCTTTGGTAGAGTTTACAACTTTTACATGCTTCAATAGTTCATCTTTAAGTTCCTATCTTCATGATACATATTTTGAGGATGTTTATTTCCTTTTGTTTCTCTCATTTGGAGAGGATTTTTCTTCCCATTGGGTTTTCTCCTTTTCTCCACTTATGATATTTATTTATTTATATATGAGTACCTTATTAGGCCATGTTATCAAGACACATATTTTTAATGTTTATATTTCTCCCTAAGTATCACTTAAGGGGGGTGTTAGTGTGAACAAACTAGTCTTATTCTCACTTGGGAGACATCTCACTTTTTTCTTAGCTCATGTGGACTCACCAACTCAAAAATTGTCCATAGAGTCCTATATGTGTTTCATTCTTGGATGGGTAGTTAGATTTCCACTTCTACCTTCTCACCTCTTTATCCTTGCCTTATATTCAAGGCTCTTTTTTTACATTTCACATGTTTCTAATGATATTCATTTTCATTTCATATTTGATTATTTATGGAAGTGTTTTTGATCTTACAAGGGATTGTAGTTGCTCCAACATATATTTTTATTTTCAATAGATTAAATAGTCAGAAGTATGCCTAATGATTATCTAGGTAAATATTCTGATATTTTTTTAGATGAGGAATCATTCAATTTCTTTGAATAAATTAGAATGGGTAATTACATTATTCATGTTGAGGCCCTAATCACCCAAAAATATCAAAAGAGAAATTTGATAGCACCCAAATATAGAAATTTTCCTTTATTTTTTTGATTGTATGATTGGAGATAGGTATGGTATATATGGTTTCACCACAAGGATAAAAGTGTTAGTAATCATTTTATTTATAATTCATTTGCATTAATAATGTACTTGATTATGAAGAACGTGTCCATGGTTTGTTATATTTAAAAAAGAGATATGAAGATTATGCAAGTTTATGGTGATATATAGCTAGTAGTGAAGCAAGAAGTTCATAATGTGCGTCAAATAAATTATTAATGAAATAATATAAGTATAATATGTGATATTTTTTAGAATTATTTAATGCCTTTCTTTTCAAGGGTGTTCACAAAAAAAGTAGAAGCAAATAGGATAGCTATGATTGGTTCTCAATTTGATATAGTGAAATATTTATTGCTAAACAAAGATAGCATCAAGTTAATTATAAGGCCTACTATACCAAATATAAAATATCATCACAAGGTATTTCAAAGTGATTAATATATCACTCATTTTATCTAAACAATATAATGAATTTGTAAAAATAGTTAAACTCTAAAAATTAAATATGCATATGTAAGCAATTTATATTCTCAAACTAAAAATTAATGAGTTATTGAAGGCATTGAAAACTTAGAAAGGTATGTTTATCCCTAATGTTTCTATAGAGACAAAATAAATATAGTAGCAAGAAAAAATAACTACAAAGATGATGATATATCACAAGTAATAATAGTAAAATTGGATAAGGTATGTACTACTACAAAGAAGAAATAAAATTTCAAAACTCTATGCCAAATACAACAAGCTCATTATTGGGACTATGAAGGTTTGAAAGGATATAGTAAAGAAATTATGCAAAATATAACTAAACATTGAATTGAAGCTAATATAATGAGATATAATGAAAGAGTAGTTAATCCAGATGTTGAGTCTATTATGAAGTAGGATTTATCAAAGTAGATCAATTAAAAAATAATTTATAGTACCAAATATTAATTGGTTTCTAACCTTGTCCTAATCAAGAAAATAATGGAGAGTTTTAATTTTGTTCAACTTTTAGGGATGTGAACAAATACTCTCTCAAATATCACTAACCTCTACCTTTAATGGATAATTTTTTATACATGGTAATAGAATTAGATATATTTTCAATGTTGAATGGTTTCTCTAGGTTCAACCAAATACTAGTAAACAAGAAGATTAAGATGATAGTTGTTTGTTTTAAAGACCTTATCTACAAGATCATCTTTATTTATATAAAAAAAAGACATTTTACATAGAAACAAAGAGGAGGGTGAAGCCACAATAGTGGTTTACAATTTGATGGAGGAAGGAAAACTATGAAAAAATGACCCCATGCATATTGAAGGGGGTTTGAATGAACCCTGGTTCGCTTTAACCCCTGGGGGTGAACTCGCTAGAACCCCCATAGTTCTAGTGAACCCCCCTTTTCCCTAATTTTTGACCTTGTTCACAAAAAAACCTAAATTTTTATGCTTCGAAGCTCAGGTTGAGGATGAAAATGGAGGAATCTTCACAAACCCAATTGGAATCAGGTAGTCCTCAAAACGAGCTATCTAATGAATATAATTTTAATATGTTTTGGTTTTATTATGTATTTATTTTTTTAGTTTTATTAAACATAGGTTTTTCATCGAAAATCAAGGTCTTTATTCTGCACATGTGGAAAAATAGCAGATTATCACAAAAAAAATTGAAAAATATGAGTGTACTAGATATTGAAGTCCTTGATCCAAAAATAAATAAAATTGAATTTCGATATATACAAAAAAAGTTACACGTTATACGGTCGTGCTATGTCTGAATTGTAATTGGTTTGACTTTAAAACTTGATTAAAGAAAAAATATTCAATAAAAAATTATCTAACCAAGTGGAAGCACTAGATATTGGAGTCACAAATCTAAATTTGAAAGAATTAGAATTTTATCCTTCATGGAAAAAAAGTTATCTATTATACGGTGTGCATCACTTTTTAAAAATGTTGTTTTCTGAAAAAAACCAGTTTTCATGGGAGATGGAAAAAGAAGTACAATCTAATTCCAAAAAATTTTTAAAAAATATTTGTAGAATCTACAGACAAAATGTGATGAGACTCTAGTTTGCATCATCTTCAAATTCCTCACGGTTTAGTTGCTATAGGTGCATGAATGTGAAGATTTAGTTAAAATAATAATTGCAGTGTCCAGTTTGGCCAAAAATTGTAAACCACTATTGTGGGATCACCTAGGATAGATTTGACAACATAGAGAAAGAGTTTTAAATATGTTAAAAAAATTCTTGAATCCCAAGAAATATATTTTTATGTTCGACAAGGGAAGCTATTAGGACACATTATTTCTAAATAAGGTATTGTATAAGAGTGAATTTGCACCCCTTATGCAAATTCCCCTTTTTTCCTTTCTCCACTTTAGAAAACCAAGTTCAGAGGATTAATTACACATAAGCCCGCTTCTTTTGTCCCACTTGGCACTTTTTTTGAGCGTCAGCAGAGGAATTTCTATTGGGGACACCTGGGCGACGCACTTATGTCCCTGGTAGATTCTTGCGGTTGAACTTGCAAAGGCGTTACACTTCTCATTGGGAGTCAAGTTGTAATGCCCTCTTTAGTCGATCGACTCGAATATGGTTGTTTTCTTCACCCTTTCCTTCAAATCCTCTTCTTCAACAAGCATTTCATCCTCTAAGCATTCAGTTGAACTACTTCATTCATTCACAAGCTCACTTTCATACTCTTACACTCACTCCAAGCATTCCAAGCACTCCATTGCAGCAAATACACCACTCCATCACTTCGATAGAGCAAGTTGGGGACAACACCATTGCAACAAAGGCTTGAGTACTCTCATTTTCTCCCCAAAGCAGCCTTGAGTGCTCTTGGTGGAGGTGGTAAGCTTCCCTTTCCTCTCCCCTATCACTTGGTTGAGTAAGTACACTTACTATTTTGTAGTGCTTTTGGTGTCCTTCACTATATTACTTCCTTTATCATACTTGCTTTCTTGGTTGTCCGTGGAGGTGGAAACACCTAAACGGGGGTTTGATTGAGGCAGGCCCCTATATAGCCACCCACCATTTTCCTCTCTCTTGTGTGTAGTTGAACATGCTTTCGAGGAGCTAGCTGGCAAACGAGTTTCTCTGTGAGATCCTTCTTTTTGCCTTAACTCTCATATTTTTGCTAGAGAGTATTTCATTTACTTAATCCTATTATTTTGGCCCTTTAGTAGTAGTTAGTTGGGTCGTTAGCTTGTTTTCTTAGGTTCGACCTTGTCTCTGTAGTTGTCTAGTCGTATGGATGCCAACACACTTAAGAGATATCAGCGCGCCACGCTGTTGTCCTAGGACCGCGCTTTCGTCCTTGGGCAGAGAGTTTCTTGAGGTGTAGTGTTGGACCTGAAAACTGACTCACCTAGCCCCATTCAACATTTCAAGTCTGTAGAGTGATTGAAGGACCTTATAGTCCTTATCATTCTCGTCTCGCATATCTTAACACCTTGTTAAGCTGATGTAAGTTAGGGAAGCCTTCCGCATCTTGGCCCTTTGTGACCTGGGGTCTTGCACGTGGTGGTCCCCTTCTCTTACAGGGATAACTATTAATTTTAACAAATAAAAAATTCCATTATTAAATCCAATTTTTATAACTTTTTTCTATTGTATATGTATGGAAAGAAATCTATTATTGTTTTATTGCACACTCAAATGGAAAAAGATTCTAGAATAGAAGAAAATCCTATTATTGTATTTAGTTAGGCCTTAAAAAGGCTAAAGAAAATTATAAATTTGAAGAAAAAACACATGGCTTGGTAAAAGGATTGGAAAATATTAGACAAATAATATATTAAAATAAAATCATAGCCATGGTTATCAACGTAAGTATAAGATTATATATACTAATATATAAATTTATAAATGAACCTTGTAACATTCATTACAACTACACTCTCACAATATTAGGGTTGATTGGCCTTTAGACTAAGATATCCAATATAAATAGGGACCTAGGGGCTTTAGACTAAGTTAGATCCCCATTAAATAGATAGGAGATCAAGAGGCTTTCAATTTCTTGAGACTAACTATAAGAATTTCCAAAGTCATCCCACCTATTGTAGACATGACCAAAAAATTGGACCCCTAACTCCTCAAGGAAAAAATTGCACATAGATGTTAGTGTATTACATTTTTTAAAAGACATTTGTACCCAGGCATTAGTATCCAAATTAGAATTTCAAATTTATTATTCTCTTAATTATTAAAACCCTAACCATAATAATTATTTACAATATTTTCTAATGGATATTTTCCCAAATAACATCTTGTAAAATTATTGTCTTCCTCATATTGAATGTTCCAAGTTATTCTCACTTCTCCCTTCCAAGTGCTTCAATATAAGCTCGTGTTAAGTTTTCATGGTGGTTCCTCACTCCTCCATTGCTACAAATATAAATTTCTTCATTTTTTAAGTTCTTTTGAATTTACCTCTTTGTTCTTGATCCAAGAATCCATAAGATACCTCAAATCCTCCTCACAATCCCATACACTCAATAGAGGTTTTCCTTTCAAATATCATACACATAAATCCTCCATCATAGAAATATCCTCTCATCGAACTCTTGATATAGGTCCAACCTCCATAATCATCTCCTCAACACATCAATGAACCTTTCCATCATATATTAATTCCTCACTACACAAGTAGATGCCACTATAACACTAGACATCCTTACAAGGTTTGATTTGCTAGCTACATTACACAAGTTGGTTCCCAAATCTGCATATCATTGAACCCTAAAGGTGTGCCATGTCTTATGTTCAAATTCAAAGAAAAATTTGGCTGTAAAACCTAGGTGGATCTACCTATATGGTGCTGAATATGGATATGAAATAAGGTTTTATTGCAGCACTTAGTAGATAAACTTCATACAAATAGCAAGGGTTTATATGTTTGCAAAATGGAAGGCACTATCGTTGTTGTCTTTGAAACCCAAACATGAAGTTGAAACATAAAATAACTCTAAACAAATTACAGCACAGAAATGATTTTTAAATTTAAAGATTGTTTTTTAGAATGATGAAAGAAAACTATGCAAAACCATTTTTATGAAAAAATGAATACACGAAAAAGAATCTTTAAATTTATTTCCATTATTTTCTCTGCACTTCATCAAAATGTAATTTTTTGGACATAATAATACCACTAAATCACAACTCTAATTAATTATTTATGTAATACTTAATGAAAATACAATCGCAACGTTCAAGAAAGTGAAAGCACTTGTCCTAGTTACTTCGCTTTCCAAGCAAGTTAAAATTGTTCTTGACATTTACTCATGGTTGTTGGCTACATGACATTGTGAAGATGAGGAAGAATAAGAATGAAGTTGGAGATAATTCCACGCACTAGGAGCCGAGGAGGACACAGGTTATTAGTCATGCGGAAAGATTTTTTAACATATCTTAGTGTCCAATGCATGGTCTCTACCTAATAAAGTGGCACAAGACACTATAATGAATATATAATGCCATTTCATATGCAAATTGCAAGCAAAGTAGCATGAGTCTTAATACAACAGTCCAAGTTTAAGGATGCCATTCTCAGTCAAAATTATGATGGCATGAAAAAAACCAACAAAAAGGAACATAAAAGTATTATATTATATAGTGAGGTTCAGAATGAAAACATTATATGTTGGGAAATGGGTTATCAAAAAAAATATATATTGTTTTGAGAAGAGAAGAAATTCACAGTTATTGCTCCAAAGCAGGCCAAAATTATTGCCTAGTACAAAGTGCAACAGTATTAACAAAAAGCAAAAAACAATCATCCAGTCCAGTCTAAAAACTGCTCTTCCCCAATAGATTACTATAGAAAACCATAAAGTACTATTGAATTTAATGAGAGCAGAAGATACATATTAAAGGATAATTGGAATCCTAACAAGAAAATCGAGGTGAAGATGAGTAGCCCTACACTCTCCTGACATGAAATCAATGCATTCATCAATAAATACTTTCAGACAAACTGGTCCCTGATCAGCTGGTATTTCAGTGTGCTTATGGGGATTGGCTATTCTTTAACAGATACTGTATATATTAACTTTGGAGTTCGATATATGGAGACAAGGCCCCCACATTAAATGCACTTGTATTAAATATTTATATCCCAGTACTTACATTCCAGATTAATGTCTGTAATGTCTGTTCCCTTCCCGGTATCGATCTTAGTGCAGCCCTGCCTAAAAAGTGAGGATCAGGGATCACAGTTGTCCTATTAGGCAGACAGGAAAAAAGAAATAGCTTTTCAGCTGATATACAGGCATCCACTGGATGAATTTAGCTGCATGTCTTTACCTAGAAGGAAGCAATCTTTTGAGATTTTCTTTTTACTGAAATTTTCTGGGTACCCATTTGCTTTTGCTCCAAAAAGGTAATGCCTGGCCATGGGGCAAAGGTTCCCCTGTCAGGAGTTTTGCGATGCATGCAACTGCAGGCCCTTCAAAGTCTGATTAGCACTAGGTGTATTTCCCTTTAAGCCTGCTGCCTAGATCGGAACTGTAACAGGAAGCAAGTCTGATAATACCTCTGAAAGCCTTTTCTGTCCCTTTTTTGCATTCCTTAAACAAGAACTTAACGTGGATTATCCTAAAAATAAGACCTTAATCTCACTTCTCATATATCATAGAAATTTTTTGGGAAGTTGCGATAAATTTTATATTAGATTTTTGCAATTCATGATGTTGTATGGTAGTATTTTTTTATCGTGTGAAATTTTCTCATCAACATTTCAGATCATCTTCCATCATATTATGATATGTTCATAGATCAACTTAAATATTTATACGCATAAACAACCAAAACTATAACAACAAAGCTGAAGCATATCTATGTAAAAATGGAGAAATTCAAGCAGTCTGAACTAATACAAATTAATCATCTAAGGTTATAATGATATGTAAAGTGAATTCTAACAATTAAACCTCCGATATGCCTTCATTCTTTACAAGCAGACCAACGTTAATCTTCTGTCATTAAAAAAGAGAAAAGACCAACATTCTTGCCAACTCATATAACGAACAAGTACATCAATAAGGAGATGAAAAACATTCGTTTTCTCCATCATTTACAAGAAGACAAAAAATATCTCATCCTATCCGAGGAGCAAGACTGAAACATGCAAGGCCTGGAAAAGCTTCAGAAAAGAAGTTGAGAGCCCATTTCTAATATGCTCACCCAAACTTAACAATCTTTGATCTAGTTGGATAAGTTTTCTATAATCTATTTAATCTATTTCTTTTCGATGATGAATCGTGTGATCTGAAATGTTGAAGTGAAAAAATATATAGAAAAGAATTCTTAAATTAATCTCTAAGCTACTCTAAACACTCTTTTAATCTTCTCTATAATCTGTAATGGCGAAGAGGTCTGATGTTCAAAAGAAACAGTTTAATGATATATCAGTCTTGTCACATGGTAAGAAGCTGAGAAGAACTCTAACTCGGATTTAACATTAGAACTGTTACTTGAAACTTCCCACAAAATTTCTTGACACAAAATCTCCAATTTGAATTGTCCCTGTCTAGCAAGAAGGTTTTAACAAATTTTCGATATCAAACAAATGAAACAATTAGATTAAATTGCAAATGGCAAATTGACTAATTTCAGTGCAAGCACCCTGGATAAAAACGCTGAAGGTGAAATCTGTATGAACGCTCTTAATGTATTATCAACATATATTTGTCAACTACAAACTAGAAAGGCAGGAGTACAGTGGTATTCAAAACAATTGAAGATAAGGTATACAAGTGACCAAAGCCTGAAACCAAAAAAAATGAAATCTTGGCTCCACCTCCTGCAACACTTAAAAAATCTGAGATTTTTATATTAATATATAATAAAAACTGCAACACTTACATCGTGAATACATTACATCTGTGCTGATAGACATGACAGTTAACACTCTGCAACATCGGTATGCCTTCAGTTGCAAAGAGCTACAGAGAAGTCGAAACGACATGTTCCATTAAGCTAATGGAGGTTAAATTTGGTGCTGAGAAGAGACAATTATAACAGCAGCTGGCTGGCTGCAAACATATCATGATGATTTAGCCCACTTTTAGCTTCTGGGGACATGGAAACAAGCAATGCTCCAGAAGCTAAAAGTGGGATATCTACTATCAATACAAAATTCGGTTCAAACCAAAAAAACTGGTTAACCCTATACTCTACCTTCCATAATTTGAATCCCTATATTACCACCATAAGCTTCTGCAGTGAGTGGCCAACCTCAGTACTGTTATAAATAGCACCATCATCTCTATATTACAATATATATCTTCTGCTGCTGCTGCATCAAGGCTCTGAACATCTTAAACATGGTATTTTTCTTGTCTGTCTAAAACTCTTATACAGCTCACTCTTCTTCTATATCTTACTTAGTATCATATATATATATGTATGCCCAACCACTCTGATCTGCACATTCATGTTCACCTGTTGTGCAGGGGATTTGGGCCAGTTGGGACCACTCTTTTTTCTGCTGCAGTTGTATTGGCATTCATCTCCATCTGCCTGGGAGGAGGAGTGCATGGCAGGCTATTCTTTGAATGACATGGATCAATAAAGGGCTTATTACCCTTTTTGGTATTTTTCTCACCCATTCCAGTATTAAAAACAGCTGACTGCCTGGCTGCCGATGTTAAACATACCAAGCTCAATAGCACAATCAGAATACACAGTAGGCAGCAGCTCACTGCTGTAGAGCTCATCCTTCTATGTCCCTCAATCATGGTGACTGCAGCAATTTTACCAGCCCAACCCAACAGCAGAACGAACATATATACACAATCAAGAAACCAGATAAACCTTGTGCATAATCTGTGTATATATGTTTCCAAACCTCAGGAAATTATATACAGTCCTCACACAAGAACAGTGCAGAAATTAAACCATGTCACGGGAGCACTCAGTAATGGACGGTGATAAATGTGATCAAGGATTGATTCATTGCAGCCTTTCAAAATAGGGATTTTTGTACCTGGACCGTATTGAACCAGGAAAACAAAAAGAAATAAAGAAGATTTTACTGCCTGCAACTCAATCCGTGGAGCCTATAAATGCAAAGGTAAAAGACCAGCTGCAAAATGATCACGGGGCTTCATGCTCTTCCATTAAATCCACTGCACTGCTTCTCCTCCTCATAAAAAACCATCCCCCACCCACAAATCTGATGAATAAAAAAGAGAACGAACCAGAAAAACCTGTACATGAATATTCATGAACACCCGCTCATGACTGTCCTCATCCTACTCTATAAATTTAATGCACAAATTAACTACACCAATAAATACTTCATAAACTTGCAAAATTCAAAGCATTAATCGACATTGAATAATGCATTCAAATACCCGCCGCATGTTTTTACTAAATGCTAACCAATTTTGTTTGTTTGTCAACTAACGGCGAGTGCAGGATGTTAAAATTCTTCAGTAGTTCGGAGATATTGTCTTTGTCAACTAGAAGATTAGATACTGCCAATGTGGTCTGCCACGTCAGAAACGACTCAGGCTACGCTCCCATGGAATTAGCGATTATAGCTGATTTTTTTAAAGTAACTTATGTAATGATGTCTCTGCTTCTTCTTGATAGCAGTTGATAACAAGAGGGTTTTATATCAAACTCATTATTGTTAATTATTTGATATCAAATTCATATACTCGTTAGTTATTTGAAATGAGATCAAGAATCAATAGGTTGAAACCTCTTTGTTTGAGAGTTAAGTATTGAGGGGTATTCATTTCACCAAAGTCACTTAGGCATTGCACTCAATAACACTTGATCTTTAATGAGATCAAGAATCATTAGGTTGAAGCCTCTTTCTTTGAGAGTCAAGGATTGAGGGGTATCCATTTCGCCAAAGTCACCTATGGTAAAATCTTGGTCTCATCCCTTATGATGTAGGGGCATTGCACTCAACAACACTTGATCCTTAATGAGATCAAAAATCATTAGGTTGAACCTCTTTGTTTGAGAGTCAAGGATTAAGGGGTATCCATTTCACCAAAGTCGCTTATGGTACAATCCTAATCTCATCCCTTATAATGTAGGGGCATTGCACTCAACAACACTTGATCTTTAATGAGATCAAGAATCATTAGGTCGAAACCTCTTTGTTTGAGAGTCAGGGATTGAGGGGTATCCATTTCGCCAAAGTCACCTATGGTACAAACCTAGTCTCATCCCTTATGATGTAGAAGCATTGCACTCAACAACACTTAATCCTTAGTGGGTCATTTAGAATCTTTCAACTTCCAAGTAGGCTAAAGGCTCATTGGCTCTAACTACTTTTAAAATTGTAAATATTTTTAATATGTATTTTATTTTTAAAACATTACTATATAATATTTTTTTAAATATTTTTGATAAAAATCAATTAGATTGTTAAGTGATTTATTGGTGAAAATGTTTGGCTTATAAATAATGCATTAAAGATCAATTCTTATCTAGTATAAAAGTTTAGCATCTTAAGTGATGAAACTATATTAAAGCCCCCAACAAATTTAGTAGAATGGTTACCCCTTATTCCTGGACACTTAGCCAAAGGTAGTTGATGACTCATACACTTGATACCCACAAGTCCAAAAAAGGCCTGACACTATAAGAGATGAGGTTTTGTTTAGATCTCATTACAAATGATATCAAACTCAAGTCTGAGCAGAATTTGATAAAATGATACCCCTTAATCCTTAGTGCTAAATTGAAGGAGGTTGATGATTCGTGTACCCAATACTAATGGGTGTAAGAAATCATTAACACCATAAAGGATGAGGTTCAATTACAATGCCACTCTACTTAAACATCATATGATTCAATGGTCAAACAATAAATAACAATTTTACACCTTGTCCATACCAAAAAGGTAAATACTTGTCCCATTTTTGTTGGCCAAAATTGACCATTGATTATGGAAGTGGATGATGCTTAGGAATACCCTTTGAATTCTAAATGAATTTGGTGAAACAAATACCTATAAATTATTGGCACCAAACTAGAAGAAGTCATCATAAATCATGAAAAGAAAATTGAAAAGGTTTTCATTTAGATTAAATTTAGTAAGGGTTTGGTAACGAGGTCCACACCCCTATAACTTGTCCACTACAAGACCTTATAATTCAAGTTGTGAGAATACTCCTCTATCATTCCACTTACAAAGATAGCATAACATTTACATTGAACCTATCAAAGTACACTAAGAATCTCTTCACTTGTGAGGATACCACTATACTTACAATTCAACCTTACAAATATATTAAGTTCCAACAATTACTCTTTCTACAAGGATACCACTCTTATCGCTTCACTTATGAAAATATCACACTCCATCTACTGTTTCATTTATAAAAATATTATGCTCTGCATACTACTTCACTGCTAAACTCCTCCTCCAAAGATATCACACTCTACATACTACTTTTTCTATGGCTATAACAACTCCTCTTCACTTGTGCACATAAAACTTGGAGATACTACACTCCACCTCTACTTCATCTACAAGAATACCTACCATTCCAATTGTGAGATACCACTTCAACATGTACACAAACACTAAAATATCACTTTAAATATTTGAACCTAAATCTTTTTCTTTTTTAAATCATGTGGCCTTGCCATGTCGAATAAAAAAGAATTATATAAAAAAATATAACTAGGTTTTGTATGAAAGGAAATATTTTTATTTGAAGATTTTTTAAGATCCGTTGTACCTTCACAGTTGATTTGCCTTTGGACGCACGTTGTTTTGATAATGTCAGACGTCGTTTTGTCTAACTTAAAATTAATGATGATGGGAATCGGGATAACAATTAACGGTTATGTAATGGGAAAACAACGTAATGAGATGTTCTAAAATGGTGGCGAATAAAAATAGATTATTTTTCACAACTAGAAATTAAAGACAACGTGACGAAAACTAATGACTATCAAATGAAAGTACTTCTGGTCTAGTAAAACAACAAATGTCGTTTAGCAAATGGTCAGCCATTAAAGTGCAGAGAAAGGTTCAGATTCTTTCCAAACTGTTTGGAATGGATCCACATTATTCGTGTCCTTGTTTCTTCTTTATTGTGTCTATATTAATGATATGGATTAAGAATATTTTTTATTGTAATTATGATGAGTTTTTTTTATCAGCATTTTAGATTATATTTCATGTACCGGTAAAAGATAAAAATAAAGTGATAAGATTATTAAACAAAGAAAATTTATATTTTATGAATTTAATTGTACTAATTTTAAGTGAAGTTTTATTTACATATTGTTACATTAAAAAAATATTTGAAAAGTATTTATTAAAATTATTCATCAATATTAATTAAAATTTAAATGAGTTTTTCGAGGTTAATAAATAGTATTATTTAAGAATGTTTTTGGATGTATTTTTGTGATTTTTTGTATCAAAACTTTTACACATTGCATCAAAAAACATTATTCTTCTTTTAGAGACAATAATAGGGTTCTATAAAGGCCCCTACTCTTGCCCTTGGAAATTGACTACAAGCATAGATTATACAATGATATTATATTAACTTAATCCATTGTATTGCTAAAAATAAGGATTCTACAATTGACTTAGAACAACTCCAAAAAACACTTAGATACTGCCAACAAAAAGTGTCAAAAACCCTAACCATACAACATAATCTATCACTAGACTACCCCCACCATGCCCTTTAAATAAGAGAAGTTGACATATTATCAACAACGTCCTCCACCCTTTGTTCATTAGCATGCATCAAATGACCTTTGGAATGGCATGTAAACAACATGAAACAAAAACCATAGCATACATCCCAATGGTGATGAGATTTGTGAATTAAAGTACCATAAAACACTAGTTTGGTGAAGTTGCTACTGACCTCAATCCTATCACATGGCGATACATGTGCAACCTTGCTAAGACTTTTCCTACACCATAATATACTCACAAGACATCAATTTCCCTTCACATTCATGCAAGAACACTAGAATTTTCCTTTTCTAGAACATGCAAGGAGGTAGAGCCTTCTCCTTCCAACCATTTATCAAAATGTTTTTACCTTGTGACCTATCTCTCTCTTTGCATTTACCAAACAAGCACCTAATAACCGATCTAACAAAAAAGAGACAAAATAAATGAATGTGTGGCAGTGTTGGGGAGTTGGAACACCAAATTGATGATAAAATTAACATAGTAGATAATGCTTGATCATTAAGGATGCTCTTAACAAACCCTAGGTTTATTGACTCATTGCATGTGAAATACGGTATAGATGTGTGTCTAATATCCACCCAAGCTACACCTAGAATCTATCTTGCTTCTTTGTTTTCTTATTCACTATTCTTCTCCAAATAACAACAATTATCCTTACCCACTTGAGAAAAAAAAACTAGAAGCACTCTCAACACCACCACCTTAAACCATAGTTGCACATACACTCCTTTACTAAATTCTACTCCCCACCAACCCACAAGCTTATAAACTCATATATTGCACCATATAGTTGTCAATTAATACACATCGTCCATGACAACTTCTATATTATTATTAGTCATCTATGGATTTAAAACCATGCTTTTAAGCTATTGTTAACTTAAGATTTTAAAAAAATGGTAAAGCCATTTATTATAAGGTAAAAATAATAACCTTTGGCCTTTGGAATAGGCCAACATACCTTGAATATGTTATTGCCTAATGAGGCCTAAAATAGAGAAAAAAATATACACTTTTTGTGCATTTGCACTATTACTAAATATTGTAGTTATTAGCTCTTGATTGATGTCATAATTGGCCAAACAATCATTATTATATTCAGATTTCTTTTGAATGATTGAAATTGGTCAATTTGAAAGTCCCCCTTAACCTTTGCACCTTCTTTACATATCTATTAAACTTCTATCTTGGACTATACTCCTTGTTTATAAACAATCACAAACCAGTGAGTCTCATTCAACTATCAACTTGGACTATTTTTCAAAAATCATTGCCCCAAATTTATATAAATAGATCCTCTAATTCAACTTTATTATTTGTACAAATACCTAGATAAATGGACCCTTTACTTAACGCTTTACTTGATGAATACCCAATCACAAATCCCTCACCTACAATCCCTAAATTTCTCTTAGGAACGTCATCATAATTTAGTTTAAGTACACCTATTAGGGAGGAAGTCATTTCTCTTCATTATAATCTATCATATTTTACTACTTTTGAGCATCCAAAAGTAATCTTGATCACAAAAAAATTGTTATTATGTTTAGTAATTGGGTACGTGTGAGCTACAAATTGAGGGCTATCTATTCTTTTGTAGTAACATAGTATATATTTAATTAGACTTATCTAATTAAGAGTCAAGGATCAAAGGGTATTCCCTTGTTAATTAATATAATCTTGCATATGTTACAGTAATCATTCATTAGCTAATAAAAAAGTAATCTTTAATTGATTATTAGTCTAATTTCACTTCATGCACTTAAGCTAAAACTTAGGAGTGTTTTTTTCTTTTATTAGTTTGAGTTATTATTAGATCATTTCGTCTCATTGCATAGGATGACGACACTTGTCATGATCTAATTCCTTTATCATTCAAGGTTTACTCTTATAAGCACTCTCTTTCATTGTATTATCACTCTTGAGGCTCATTTTGTAAGTTCTTTCTTGTTTTCTTGTTGAGGAGATAGCAAATCATTGTCTACAACTCTTGTGCATGGAAGGTGTGCTTGTTTGTTGTTTGATCTTGTGCCTTATGTGTTTTCGCAAATCTAACATGGTATCAGAGCCTCGTGTGTTTTTCACAAATCTAACAACATAACCAAAATTTACATAACAAAAGGGGATTTTTTTTTGAAGCTAGTGAACAATCCATTTCTACATTTAGTAACTAGCTACATAGATAATTATACTAAGAGTTAAGATTTGAGGGATACACACTCTACCATAGTAAGTAGGTATACATATAATTCAACCATAATAATTGGATGTATGAATTACTAAGCATCTTTGACTATGAGTGACATGTTGAGGGTTATCCACTCCACCAACCAAGAGTTGAGTACTAAAGGGCATCCATTCTACCATGTTTTCTTAAGGCACAATCCTAGAATACCCTACCAATTAAGAATTAATAATTGAAAAATATATAGTATTAAATTTACACAAGGCATTATCTCAACCTAATTGCTTATGGTACTAAACCAATTCATTCAACAAAATTTAATTCCTAGTAAGTTCTTTATAAACTAAACAAATTCAAGACTAAACCAATAATAACATAAATTTAAATTATGAAAACTTTAACAATAATATTTATATTCAAATTCACGTGAAACATCTTATTACTTGAATGTCCACAATTATTATTAATTTATTATAAAATCCAAATCACCCACATATTTTAGGACGAAAAACTTTGATTGAAAATATTTCTACTGAAACATGATTTATAAGATTTTAACAAGTTTTTTTAATAAATTGATGAGTGATTTTTCTTTAAAATACATATTTTTTCTAATGAAATTTAAAATTTAAAATATAAAATATTAATTTATTGTTTCAATTATTTCATTTATAAAAAAAATATTCTTCATAATACAACAAAACACTTTCAATTTACACATGAGCATATTCCTATCTACTGATCCCTAGAAACACTCCTTACAAGTACAAAATTCTTTAAAACTTTCCACAACACTTTTTATCCTTACGATTTGAAAATCTCACAGCCGCTCATTTTAGAGAAATACCGTGCAAAATGAAAGAAATGTTTTTGAGGAAAAAAATGCCGTAGAAGAACGACCGGCTCGAGAAAAACGGAAACGGCAACCGTCTAGAAGGGCCTACATCCTCAATACTCATTACCTTTGACCGGTTGTATACCCAGCCACTCGCTTGTTTCCCGGTGCCTACGTGTGTACGGAGACTAAATGACCGGTTCTACCCGACACAAAGCACGCCATAATATCCTGCCGGCTGAGATACCGGCAGACGGGGCCCCTCCACGCCGGCTAGTTAAGAAACCTCAACCAGGGTTAAAGTTTGGTTGGGTGTAATGTGCATCATCATGTATGGGTGACATGCTTTGGATCTGCACGTGATACCATTTATGGCAAACACATGCAACTTCAAACTAACGTTATCTTTAGCTTTTTAACTTTTTAATTCCACCCCCCATGGGCCTCTATTGAAATTAGGGAAAGGAAAAT